>LPNX010824510.1:203445-220666 GCA_001517045.1 Pseudotsuga menziesii | reverse complement strand
CATGTAGTTTTGAGAAGGCATCTTATGGTAAAAAGAAATTATATATATATTATGTGTAACTGGGGAACTATATATATGCATATATATATTATCATGTATACATATTTGTGATAGAAAGAGAATACCATATTAAAATGGTGTATTGAATTTACTTCGTGTAACAGACCGATTACAAAACCATTTCCAGCTTTATAGCCATAAATTTTGATGGTGTCATTTAAACTCCCTTGATTTTTGAGAGACGTTCAACCGGGATCTTTTATTTTTACCTTGAACAAACCTGCACCATTTTTGGAGACATTACGGGGCATGCATGAGCATTGATAGAGGCATTAGGGATTTCACCAAGATTTATATACATTCCAGATCATGAGAAAAAGGGGAAGCTCCTTTTTGGTCATGGAAAAAGAAGAGAGAAATCCTTGCACTCCCTATGAGGAATGATTTCAGGATTCCATAAAGGAAAATGGGTGTTAGGGCTCCCTGAAACTTTGTGTGGGATTTGTATCATGCCATTTATCCCATTTCATCCCTCAGAGGAGACAAAATAGGTTATTTGATGTTGTTTGATTTAGAATTTGGGATTGCAAGGATGAGTTTGAGTCGGATGGTGCTAAGCAGAGCATATGCCTTCGCGGTGTTGACGAGGAATTATTGGGCTTACTCCAAAATCTCCTCTTTCATAAAACCTAACTCTGCACCTGCATGTGCAGTGATTTTGCCTTTATTTAGGGTAGCAAGGAACTATTCTGCAGACTCCCAAGTTAAAGATACACATGTTACAGTTCCTATTCCGATGTATGGAGTAGCTGGAAATTATGCATCTGCCCTTTATGTGTCTGTTGTGAAAGCTAACATATTGGATAGTGTTGAATCGGAGCTTGAAACCCTCATGGAGGATTATAACAACAGTCCAAGTTTTCAAAATTTCATCAAGGACTTGTCTGTGTTGAGAGATACTAGACTAAAGGCCATGCAAGAAATCTTCGAGGAGTCTAGCTTTTCAGACATAACTAAGAACTTCTTGGCTATTGCAGCTGATCTTGGTAGATTGAGAAAAATTGAGAGAATTTGTAGATGCATTCACTCACCTAACATTGGCTCACAAAGGGGAAGTACATGTTGTCATGACCACTGTGATTGAGGTTGGTGAGTGCCTAGTCCGGTGCATTGTGACCCTTGAATCGAGTGGAAATTCAACCTATGCTATTGGATTTTTTGTAAGTATTGATCGAGTTATGGCGCGCCAAGGATGAAGGTAATTTTTTTATGATGATGCATTAGAGGAAATTTGAGGTCTAAGACTGGCCTCCTAAGTAAAATAATAAAATAATAGTTAAAATAATAAAATAATACTTATTAATTTTGGAGGAAGAATGAAAAAACTACTTTTGTGTTCGTATTTTCAACATATCTCCTTGTTCTTTTACTCAAATTCTGAGCAGGAGAGCTCGTTGGATGTAGAATTTAATTCTACATCCAACGAGTGCCCACACTGCATACGTTTCATAGATCCCGCTACCCCAAACACAAGAAATACCTGAAAAAATATGATGATGATGTCATCATCATGTTTTTTCAGGTATTTATTGTTTTTGGGGTATAGGGTGTGTCAGAAGTATGCAATGTGGGTACTCGTTGGATGCATAATTAAATTCTACATCCAACGAGCTCTCCTGCTTGAAATTTGAGTAAAAAACAAGGAGATATGTCGAAAATACAAACAAAAAAAGTAGTTTTCTTTTATGACAAATATGTCAATTCAACCATTATGGTTGACTCATTTTATTTAAATTCTATTGGTTCTTGAATTCCAACTCACAAAATTTATTTTTGGCGCATTTTCTTATAAGGCCCATTTTAGACCCCAAATTGCCTCTAATGATTACGATATAGGGTATGGAAGAATCTTTGCATCTAAATCTGGTTTATATTTTTTTTTTTATGTCCCTGTTGAAGAGGAGATTTACCTCTTGGCTCTTAATGAGGGGATTTTGTGCATTTGGATCTTAGATTTGCTTATGAACTAGAACCCTATGGATCTGAGCTTATAGCTTGCTTCCATTCAGAATTCCAATGTTTCTTTTTCCATAGTCATTGATAAGAATTGTGATTTTGGTTTCTAGACTTGGAAAATTTATGTTCCTTATCATTTGTTTAAGCTTAGAAATATTGTGTTCCCTTAACCACATTGGGTCCTTTCTTCCATTGTGATCTATATTTATGCCTGGTTGTGTATTTAGCGGAGTAGGGTATAGTAGATGAATGCTGAAATAATTTCAACGTGGTCATTCTAACAAGTTATTGTTTTCCCTAATTGTTAAATTAGGACCCATATGTTTAATAAAATGCATTAAGTATTCTCTACCATGTTATATTGAAGGTAAGGTAGTTTTGCAAACTGCCTCACGAGGTATTTCTAAGCATCAAGAGTCTTCAAAATATGTTTGGATAATTTTAATTTGACTTACAGGCTTCTTCGAGAACCACAAGCTAAAAACATTGAAGAACTGGAGGTTAGACTTAATGCAACCTATCTACTAGCTAGAATTTACCTTTACTAATTTTATGTCTTCTCTATACTTATTTGAGGGAGGAGAATGAGGAATTCTGTGAGCCGTAGAGATGCAATGAGAATGAATAAATTCCAAATGTTTTTACGCTCCATGGAAGATATTTTATCGCACTCAAATAATGCAATTTACATACCCAATATAATTCTTATAAACTTGTTCAAGGTGGACCTCGAGTGTTATGAGTCCCTGTTGCCTAAGATCACGTGGAGTGTTATCATTCAAGGAAGTATTATGTACAATTTTGTGCGATTGAGACTTGAGGTAAGGAAAAGGCCTTCAATAGGAAATTTGGTACTCTGAAAATGTCTCTCTGCGAAGAGAATTGAGGTAAGGAAAAAGGGCAATGTATGTGCCACAACATTGTAAATTTGTTCTCTTCGATGAATCAATAAAAGGGACTAATAAACTTGGTGGACATAGCCTCGTGGACGAGGTGAACTACGTATCCTAATGTATCCTCTTTGTTTTTGCTTTATGTTGCTTATGCACCTTTTAACAATGATGTCTAATGTATGGGGTACTACAATTGTTTTATGCTACATTTGCTAAATTTGGGATAAGTTGTTAATGAAACATATTTTATGGTTTTCAAAAGGAGGAACAAATTTACCCACCTCCTGCTCAACTTACAACGAGGTAGCTCAGGTATGTTACATTGTTTCAGTAATGCTTCATAACGCGTTTAGGTCTTATATTATCATTCACATATCTTATCTAGATGATCTGGTTGAGGGATTTTCTATTACTGTTTAAAGGCGAAGTAGATTGGTTGCTCATGGTAAAGATGTAAACATAGACTATTGCAGAATAAAGGTTGAAGTTAATTGCCTAGTGTATTAAGTAAGAAGGACAGTAAAAGGAAGGAAGGAATGGTTGATTTTTAATTCGCAATGACTGATGCTGATTTATATCCTACATATTTTTAGATATTGATGTTCGATGCTTGTAATGGTAACTTTCATTGATTTTTTTGGACATACCTTTTTGTAATGACATGTAAAATCTGCCACTAATAGGATTGAATCATTTTGTAGTAACTAAAAACAAAAATTTTACCCTTTTTCACACACAAATGGCATTAAGGTACTAAGAGGTATTCTACATAAACCACATCATCCTTGGTTTATAAAACTTTGAAATTCAACAATTTATAATAAGTAGAACATCACCCATTCTTAACCTTATTATTTAAGGTAGCGAATATTTTTACTAAGAGTCAATTTCGAGTGATAGTGTTCCTAGCATATCATGCAATGTTAGCATATAAAATTAAACAACATTCATAAACTTATCATTTTCGATATCTATATCTTTAGACATCCTGCTCGGCTATATTTGGATAATTACTAGTGAAGGGATATTCCAAATTTACACCACATTCATGAGTAGCAATGCTTGGGACATGGAAATTCCAATAACAACAGTAATCCAAAGTAAACAAAGTAAACTACTTACCATAATTATGTCATATCTTACAACTTTTCTAGTTCATCAGAATGCGAGCCTTTATATAGGTGCACTCTTTCTATACAGCTAGTAACATTAGGTACAACACATCATGCTATTTACCTTAGCTGAATTGTAGTCCAAGTTCATAAGCCGTCTCGTTTCCTTTTCTTGAAGATATATTGTAAGGAATGTTGTCTTTCTTGTGAAAATGTATAAGAGATCAATAATGCCAATGAATATTTCTAAATAGCTTCATAAACCAATTTCTTGTACAATAATAATTATATGTAAAGGATACATTATAGTATTTGTATTATTGTAGCTAACCTAAATTCTCTTCCCAACAACTCTGAAATTTAGGTCTTGCCCTTACTTAGCATCCACTTAGTATGCTAATGGTGTTCAACATTCACAAGTTAATCAACAACTTTTGATAAAGAAGTTAACATTCACCTTCTGGGAATTTATTGTTACACACAGGTTTAGAAACCAAATAGCATTCAATTCTCTCATCATTCATTGTTTTTTATGTGTAACAACTAACCATTACCATATTTATTAGTTCATGATAGCTGGACTAGATTAACAATAACAAAACATGATTCTTCCCTATGACATATGCTTTTAGGTCCCAAGGTTGTATGCTAGTTATATGCATACATATAGGTTAAAGGGTTTTGTTTGAACTAATAGACCCAAATCTTGAGAACCATTACCTCCTCCTACCTTTGATCTAAACGCTCAATCAATAAATTTTCTCAGGCTATAATTAGTCATGCACCTCAACCCAAATATTCCATTACCAACATCTATATGCAATCATAACTGTTCGACTAACATGTATCGATGTATCCATATGATTTAGTGCAATTGTTTGTTCCTGGTTGACATGAAATTCCAAATGTAAAGAGGTGTTTCATATTTTATATAATGTTAGTATTGGTAGCTTTAACACCACTAACATTTATTTGTGCTATTCAAATAGAGACGAAACAATCGTCTTAGCCATCCATAAAACCTCTTCGAAAGTAATGAATGAAATAGCAAGATACCTATGTACCTTTGTCGTCGGGCTTGACATGGAAGTGGCAAAAGTAATGGGCCATATTCATTGCGATATTGAGAAGATGTTTCACCTTCTCCTGCACAACTACAAGGTCAATAAATATCTGCATTTGGCACATGTTAAGGTACTGTATTGCAGAACAACGTGAACTTGTTGATTTCTGTTATCACAAGCAAAACTCAATTGTTAGATCCTAAAAAAAAATATGTAGGAGCATTTTGATCCCAAATAGGCCCAAGTGCTGCAACCTTGGCTCTGATACCATCTGTAGCATGCTCCTTTTACCTCAATGCCATTATGTGTGAAAAAGGGGTATTCTTTTGTGTCACTATTACTACAAAATGAGTCAAGCATGTTAGTGTGAGACTTTACATGGAATTTCAATGAAGCATGTCCAATCAAATTCGATAATGTCAAAACCACATGCATTGTAAAACAATCATTCAAAATTTTACATCCATCCTCCTCATTAGAAAATCAAACATGCAATTTATATCCACTTTACTAGGATTTCTCTTGATAACATAAACCAAACATGCATATTATGCCTTCTAGTATTCACATGATTACGTAATCCCCTCAATGGTGGAATACTTAGGTGTAGCAATTAACCTGTCATTTGATAACATAATCCAATGTTCTTTTAACCACATTTTCATTTACATTAACCTTCGATTAACAATTTGCATATCTCTTAAGGGATTACTTATTTATTTATAAGTAATGAATCATATGAGATGCATTTTCATTCTTGTCAATAGCATCTCTGATGACCTTCATTTGTACAACATTATAGTCCCGTTGATGACAATTTTCTTTAATGTAAATCCCCTAAAATATTATTCATAATCACAAGCATTATATCATCCTAGTGCCCCGAAAACGACCAAATGTGCGTATAATAAATCATTATGATAACAATAACATTCCTTGATTATCCTTTATAGTACTACAATCCATTTGCAGAACAAAAATAACATGAGGAAGTAAAACATTCAGAGACATGAAATGAGACAGCCACAAATGTGCTAGGTATATGAATTCACACCTTCATTATTGTCATCATTATGGGAGAATGGTTTATAGGAAGAGGTAATCCGCACTACATGAGATAAACATGCATCCATAGTATGCAAGACCAAACCACATTAAGAGAATATTTATGTGCAACTTCAAACTATCAATTTTTTCATTTCATCCATACCAAAACACATCCTTGAATTCTTCAATCAACCATATTTTGGACGTGTAAAACCATTTATCATTCCTAAGTATTTAAACTATTTTCTAGGTTGTAGAACAAAAGATCAACATAGATCAGAATAGAAATAATAAAAATAAAACATTTAGGCACAAAGATAGGAGATACACCAATATACATGGTTCACCCAAATCCTAGGTTACGTCCACCAAAACTTGTCACATCCCGTGACGTTAAATTCATTAAAATTTACAATCCACAATATCATTGTTTCCATAAACTCCCTCTCTGAGAATATTTACAAATATATTCACTACTGCTATCAGGCTATGGTAGGGGGTTTTATACCACTTTAACAACTCTCGGATTACTATCCAAAATCGCATCTATGTTTTATCTAAAAATCTAGTAAGGAATAATTCCAAAATGCACCCATGGATTTTCCATGCTCATACTCAAGGATTTAGTCGAGTATAATTTCTGAGTGCAGCTACATGGTCTCTTTTAATCTGTCGAGGACTTAACTTCAAAACACATACAAGAATTGGCTAGACCCATAACAAACAATCCAGTATAAACATACAATACAGACAAAGGCATATTCTCGATCTATACTTTATAGGCTCAACTACAAGGGATCATACATCTTGTCATTGCTGGCTCACTTACAGGGTTTGACAGGCGCAATCATGTATGGTAAGAAAGCACCAGATTCTACCATAAGAAGCATATTAAGATCTAAGTATCTATAGGAAATAAATTCCTTTATATATTTAAAATAAAACTTCCCATGGAGCGTGGGTATTATTACCCTATCGAGGAATCACTCCAGGCAACGATACTCTCCAAATTCTTCTGAAACGTTTTCAAGATTTGCTACCCTAGAGTTGATACAAAAAAATGTGGGATTGGAAATGGTAATGAGAGAACATCCCATCCAGAGCAACATGGTTTGTTTACTATACTTAAGAGACACCCTGGCTTTAGGAGTCAAAGACAACATAGACCAGAAGGGAGTTAAATTCTGTCACAAACGTGACCTGAGGACATGAACCTTGCCGGCCACCAAGGGAAAATCACAAGCACAATTAAGTCACACAAGGTGAGTAATCTAGTAGTAAAAGGTTTGGTGTGCCTACAACATGTTTAGACCAAATCAAGTTCACCAGTCGTTGTGCAGTTAAGAGTAGAACATTACACTTGCATAGGTTTTAAATCAGGTCATTCTATTATTCCTCCAAAGGATCGCTTGTGTTTAAAGTGAGGTCAATGAAAGCACCGCTACCACCATTATTATCGTGGACAAAAGAGAAAATAATCGTCCTTAACACTGATAACTGAGTAAACAAATTCCCGTGTCTAACAAGCCTATGATTTGGTTACAAACTGAAAGGTCCAAGGTAGCAACGCAACCATTTTATGGGTTTGTGCTGGAAGTGATTTTTATTTGCAGAACGACAGTTAGGAAAAAGACAAAACCCCTAAAGGGACGGCACATTCCTGTTTATGGATCACAATCCCTATCATGACCAATGAAATACAAATCAAAACAACATTGGGTTGCAAATCTATGCAACGAAATGACCAAAAGACTAAATTCCAAACATGTTGCCAGCAACGCAAATGACCAACTATCTAAATAAGGGCGTGTTGCCAATCTAAGCAACATTAATCCTAGATGACCATTCTATGCTTTCATAGCTACAAAGGGGAAGAATTCAAGGTATATTATGCATAAATCAAATGCTATGAACACGACTCACCTTGATAACAAAACCAACGTGTTCTTACTTCACGCATGAAGAGTCCACCACAACGTTAACATCAGTTGGAGCCCTTTGAATGGAGGTCACGGCACTGGATGACAATGGGAATTTGAACCTCTTGTGGTCGTAGCTCTAAGCCCCCCCCTTTAGCATGCACAAATGCTGCCTTCAATGATAGTAGTGGCACCATGCTTAGCGAGCTTCATACAACATGCTCACATGGTCTTAGGAATGATGGAGTCTCCCATCACTTTAATACCCTTCAGATTAGGGTTGAGGCTCACAAAATTTCAGGATGAAGAAATGGTAGCTTTCCACCCCTAATCGCATACCTGAAACCCCTAAGACATAAACCAGGATTCCCCCACCGCCCCCCCCCTCAACGCAGAGGCCTTCTCCCTTTAAAAGGCACATAGATCCCCTTTTTAAGGTAGAGGTTGCTCCATCAACTTTGATAACGGTTTCCACAATAAATTTGTTCCTCTGTCTTAGTTATCCAAGTGGCGTGACTATCATTCCAATGTGCGCAATTTATTAAGACATTTTTGGCATCCCATCTTCTTACGCAAATTATTCCCATGATTCCCTCTAGGGAAATAGCCGCTTTTAAATTAATCATTAATGTATAAGAATACACTTACCTATCACAAAACCCCATTACTATACTTTGTTTATAATATGTAAAGGATCTTTTCTATAATTATCCCTTTGTTTTACACAAGGGATTCTCCCTAAGTTTTAGGATGGTTTCCTTAAGGAGTATAACTGAACCATTTGACTCATTTTCCCACCCACTTAGTCATTTCCCTATCACCTTTTATACTTAAAAAAAAATATGTGCATCTCAACTACATATAAAGTATGATATGAGTCTTTACACAATTAGTCTCCGTAGATGGTATGTTATTGAATGGTTGAACGGAGTAAGGTGATGGTAATAACTTGCTTTCGATTTTCAAGGGCTATGATTTATATTCCTTTCACCAGTTACCAATTAAACTCCTTGACTCTTTTATGTCATCATTAAGAAGACTTCAACTCCCTTTATCATGGCTTAACCATAATAGGATTAGTAACTCGACTACGATATCTTGGCTGGGATAAAATTTACCGAAGTACAAACCCCTTTTAGGGCGGACCTTATCTCTAATACCGACATACTCCAAATGATAGATAAGACTAAGCTATCATTTATGGATCTTTTAGTTGTTCTCCTTTAGCCCTTGTGGGCTTAGTTGACCGTCGTTAAGTTGTGTTGAAGTCTTAGGTCTCCTAAGTTTATCACTTAGGTAAATAACTCATATAGATTTCCTAGTCTTGTTCTTGGTGGGGCCTTGGCCTTGAGCTCCTCACCAGAACAAATACAATAAACATTTTTACAATACAACGTATTTAGGTGTAATTTATAAATTGTTATATAATATATTAAATATTTCAAATTATATTTATTGAAAAGGAAAGCCTTAAATTATTTCTATATATTTATATTCATGTCACTTAAAATTTAATCATGTCAAACCATAACACCACTTTAATTTTTAAATATTTTAATTATAAGATCTTAAAAAAAAGGAGTAAACTTTCTATCCGACCATTTGCACCGATCGGACTACCAGCAACATGTGCTGTGACAGCTCACGGGAGCAAGTTCATATAATCTGTGCAAATGGTCGGGTAGAAAGTTTACTCCAAAAAAAGTAGACAATGCATTCAACCCTGTTAACACACATATCTCTTGTTCATATATATATATATATAATTTAAAAAGTTATATTAATACTATTAAAACTAACAAGGAAACCCTATTTTCAAGAGATTTTGAAAGACGTACAGAGCTGGTTTGCAATAGATAATCATGTTGTGGAAAAGCTTAGGGAAAACAAATATAGAAATATTGGTTTGTAATGTTTTAAGATTCTAAAGTATTAATTTGTTGAATGTGAAAACGACGCGACTCTGGGGGGATCGATAACGGTCAGATTTGAAGATATTTCACAGTATATATGAAAGTTGTTCCACTGACTGTATATCAAACTAATTTGAGAACAGTATGATCAAATTAGAGAAACAAATTTGGACAGAATTATAATGGCTTGATTTTGAGTCTGCTCATATTACAGTAAAGGAAAAACAACAAATGGATGTAAATATGCGTGAAAATAGTGGTCGCACGAGGCGCATAGTCAAAGGACTTAAGAATCTTGGTAATACTTGTTTTTTCAACACAATTATACAGAATTTACTTGCACTGGATGGTCATTGTGATCATTTCATGAAACCCACGCAATTTGCTGAAGGCCCAATAACCTCAGCTCTGAGAAATTTGTACCTTGAAACAAGTTCAGAGGGATCGATGCAAGGTAATGACAATGACGATGAATTTGAATTGTTTAAGAAAAGAAATGAGGAATTGAACCCCCTCCTTCTTTTTAGGGCTATTTGTGAAAAGGTTCCCCTGTTTAAGGGATACAGGCAGCAGGACAGCCATGTGTTGCTCAGATGTTTAATAGAAAACTTACAAACTCAAGAAGAAGAATCATATAGAGTAAACAACTCAAATCCCACAAGATCTTCGAACCAGAAGAATAGTGAACTAGCATTGATGGATCGTGTCTTTAAAGGTGAGCTTTACAACACAATTCGTTGTTCAAATTGTGGTTACCATTCGGGGCAATGCAAGCCATTTCATGATTTGTCATTGTCCATTCCAAGTAAACCAGAACTGTAATATCCATCTTAAGACGCCTCTGAATATTTTTGTAATTTCTGAATGTATTTATTCTTTGGTGAGAAACTCAAGGCCAAGGCTCCACCAGCAGAACTTTGTGTATTAGGTAATTTGATTTCATAGGTCAAGGATGAGCGCAACTTATTTCGGACAAGAGACCACTAGGAGCACAACATGTGCAAATAACATAAATATATATATATATATATATATATATATATAGATATATAGGCATATATTATCCATGGCATAAATTGGATAAAGAAATACAAAGAACTTATATATAATGGTGGAAGATTATATATAAGGGGATTATATATAATAGCAGGCCACCTATAGTGATAGGAACTCCATATATATATATATATATATATATATATATATATATATAGCGGAGAATTATTTTATACATGAATTATGTGAAGTACTAGGGCGCATATAGGAATTTCATTTGTAATAAGAACATTATATAAAATAAGGGAGCATCATAACTCGAGATTGTGTGGGGAGAGAAAATATATATATATGTAGATATATCATAATTAATTATTTAATTTATGTGAGTGGTGGGCCAAGATTTTCGATTCACTTGAATTACGACCACTAATTATGGAGCTATCATTACTTTCCTTGACAGACATCAATTTGGAGAGACGTTGATTATGGGGTTTTAATTTCACCTTGACTTATAGTCACACTGTGGGGAGCCATTACCGGGAGTTTTTATAATAAGAGATCTCTACATGTTTATAAGGGGGGAGTTTCCTTGGGAAAGTAGGAAAAAGAATCGGATGCAATGGTAGAGCGAGTCGGGTCTGCCATCAAGGTTATGGACTATGTGCTCCCATCTCATATTCTCTTTTAAGTTCAGTGTGCTTAGTAAATCAAGTAAGAACCTCTGTATTAGGCATTTGGTTGATTTTAGGTTAGGAAATTCTTTATTTATTCACCATATAGATTGATCAGTAGGGATCTAAAATCGATCCCCTTTACGGACTTCTGAGCCAGAGATATTAACCTAGCTATGAGTCAATGCAACCTGGTAGATTGGAAATTGATCTTCTTTATGGGTCCCTAGCAAGGATGTTTCCTTGTATTCTTGTGGATTGATTGATATGAATCCGGTCGTATTATTCCAAGCCTGCCAGTGCGTTTTTATGGATCGTTCATATCTAAAACTCTATTGATTGCTCTAAGATGAGATTTCGGTGTGAGAATTCATGCGAACTGTCATGAAGCTCCTCGGTTTATTATTGAGTTTGAGCATTAGGGATTCCAGGTATATGATTTACCTTTATTCTTTGTCTTCCTGCAATACGATTTACCTTTATTCTTTGTCTTCCTGCGATTGGAATGCCAAGCATATCTACAAAGGTACGATTCGTGATTTCCCTCTGCCGTATTTGATTATTTAAAAAGGATCAGCTATATGCATATGCTGTGATCTCTACCTGCACGTGCTCGATTGATCAAGGGAAGATGTCCAATCATGAATCATGATCTCCGTTTCCTCTGTGTGTTGGGTTAGTAAATGGAGCTATTTAATTTGCAGGGTACGATTTTGTGTTAAGAATGGGCTGAGCGGCCTCATGGTTGTTTTCATCCCTCTTGAGATAAAGCGTAGATTCTTTACTGTAATAAAATATAGATGCTTTAATGAAGTATAATATATATATATATATATATATATATATATATGAGAAAACGCAAGGTATTGCCCATGGTAATGGGTAAGAAATTTCACATACATTTGTATATGTAAATTATAAAACTCGCCTTTATTTAATAGATATGAATTCTAGAATGCACAGTGGGTGGCAATATGGCCTCTATCGAAGCTCGCGGAAATATATTTATCTATGAATCTAGAAGCGTCAATACCTTGTATGTGTTTAAATTTGAAATCTTATATATATATATATATATATATATATATATATATATATATATATACACGTGTGATGGAGTAAGGTTGGGTTAAGAAATATAGTAAAAGAAAAACAAGTCACCTTACACTTGGAAGGGTACCTAGTGTTCTGGTTAGAACCCACTAGTTTTCATGTATTAGGTTGACCTCAGTATTGGTTAGTCTAAAAATAATTTTGGCAGGAGAGTGTGTAAGAAGAAACAAAAAAGGAAGTGAGGAAATATTGAAGTTGTTTTTTGTAACCCTTTATAATAAATAATATCGCCTGATGCGATCGTTTGGTGGACATAACACTGAGTTTGGGGTGAACCACGTACCTGTACCTCTGGTGTCTCTTTTACGTTTTGATCTTATGTTGTGTATCTTTCATCTTATGTTGTATATCTTTCATTTAATATTTGTGTTAATGATGATTCTGTGCAGGAGTTCCATCAAATGGTAATTTATATGCCGTAAATGAAGATTCTTTTCGTGCATTATGATCATTTCTTATGTGGCTAGTTATTCGGCCAATGAAATGTTGGATTTTGGATTGAAGTCCTTACAAATTCACTTAAATACTAAACCTTGGATTACAATATGATCGAGTTGCAGAACACCATACTTACACATTACCTATTGGAGATAAATAAGGCTAAAAGTACACATACAAAATATTCTCCTTATCAGTTCCCAGTTACCGACACTCTTGTATAGGTTGAATATTTATCATGTGAAAGGGATGTCTCGATCTTTGAGTAAAATGTGTTACATTAATAAGCAACATGATCTATACCTGTATTTCATTCTTGTCCTTAATTTAGAACGTAAAGTAGGTGTGGTACATATGGTATTAGAGCCAGCTACAACACTGGACCCTTAAGAATGGGCTAACATGATAGTTTTCCAGGATTACATTTGGAAGAAATTGCGACAGTTCGTACTCTCTCCTGATTTCGTCTTTTTGCAGAATAGTTCATAGAAGTGGGAAAGGTAAAATTTGTGGCCGCTATATGGGCGACTGCTGAGTTCCACGGCCATCACTATATGGGTAATAGTTTAGTTTATTAAAATTGTTGATATTGAACAAAATTTGTAGATTGATTTTGGGTTATGTTCTTAAAACTTTGTGAAGTGGCATTTAGTAGTTGAGAATCTCTTATAGCTATGTACCTAGAAAAATGGACAGACATACACTTTTTCCCTAGAAGCAATCCAAAATAATCCATCATTCATATCCAGGTTTCACATCCAAGAATGGTCCAGTTTCCCATTAAAAGCATTTTTTTTAGTCTGAACTGAATTCTTCTAATCATAACAACGCCTTAAAACCTCTCTAGAACTTTTGAGTAATGTTTTGATAAATTATGGAAAAGTAGGTAGTCTTATCTTATCCTTAGGAAATCTTGAAGTAATGGAGTTTGTTGACCTCTCCTCCATATTGTGGCTTTCACTGCTACACATGTTTCAAGCCTTGGGAAGTTCACAATTTTATTGTAGCAGGAACTGATCTTTCTATTTAGTGATGAGTTTTCCGTATTTTGACTGTGGACATGACAGCTTGTTGTATGGAACGTCACATGACAGTATATGATGGAGCTTCAAAGAATATTTTTTTTATTAGACATATTTTCTTGTAATTATAAATTAAAAAAAAAGTCTAGAGCTCCTTTATAATATAAATCATGTCCTAAGAAAATGCCAAATTTGTTCCCCAAACAAGTGAATAATGACAAGATATTGAACTTCTGAACCTTGTTTGTGATTTCCATTTCCTCTACTAGAAGATTGTGTTGTGTTGATCAAGTCTTCACTAAAGGCCTAACCTTATTTTATCCCTTCATTCTTTTTCCATCAAGGGCATCCATAGATGCATTGTTACTTTCTTTTGTCATCAAGGTCATCCATAGATGCCTTGTTACTCTGTCCTTGCTTGAGATGTCAGCATTGAACTCCCTGTGTTTCTCCTGATGATCTCAAAATCCACTCTCTATACTGGTAGACCTATATTTTCAAAATCAACCATGGACAGACCTTCAATCCATGTAGTTTTCAGTAGTCAACCAATCTATAAACTTTGATAGAATTCTAGCGGTGGAAACATCAGGTGAAACTGAGTTTGAATTGGTAAGGTTGAAATCAAGAGAGTCAGATGAAATTGATTCCATCCCCTATTGAATGTTTACTCCTTGCTTCACAAGTAGGATGTATTTCTGATGATTTTGTAGAACTTATACTTCTTCAACGACTTATTGCAGCATTGAAAAGGAACCAACATTACAATTAAATAATTGTGAGAGTTACCGCCTGTGACCTTTTTGACACTTAAGGGTGAAGAGCAATTGCAGCCTAATGCTACTTTGTGTAGTTTGACAATTGTGAAAGGATCCCTTATCTTTGGTTTGTGAGGATCAATCACAGATGGCAGGTGACAGAAGGAAATGTATATGCTAAATAAATTACGGAGCTAAACTTGTGCATCATAATCTATTGCTAGAGATTATTGCACTACTAAGCTTGTGCATCATAATGAAGGGTCAAAGTTTCTAGCTTTATCATGACACTTAATAATTATTATTGATTTTCTTTAATGAGTTTATCATAGCATTAAACAATGATAGATCTTGCAAATTAAAGTCGTGGTAGTTACTATAAGTGGCCTTTTACATTAAAGTTTAAAGTGCAATTGCAGTCCACTTTTGTTTTGTGCGGCTTAATAATTGTGGAATGTGCATTGTATTTGTAGGTACAGGATAGATGATAAGTGACAGAAGCAATATAGCATGCTAAATGAATTGCAGCTTCAAACATGTGCATCATAATCATGTAGGCCATTGCTAGAGAATCTAGTTGTAGTGTGGCACTTGTTAATTGCTATTGGGTTATAGTATAGATTCATTGGTATAAGAAGCATATTTTCAATTTTTCTGGAATGGCACACATTGCTAAGGATAGTTGGATATATTTACCATTGAAGATAATCTGGTTGGCCACTGTGAGTGCTTGAATGTTTTGTGTTATATGTAGTAGGTCATGTGATTGATCCTGGGGTTGCTACCTCTATTGTATGCATTAATTGATGTCCTTACCAGCTAAGCATTGTAATCAATGTTTATGAGCCTGTATTGGGTACCATCCACATACAACAGAGAAGTGCTAAGGGGATCTCTAAATTTTTCTTTGGAAAAATTTATCGCTGCAGATCTAGTTCCATGTTTTATGTGGTTTCTTACGAATTGTGTTGTTGTAAGAAATTTAAAAAGTTTTTTTTTCGCTTATTTCTAGTGTTAAAGGAAATTGAAAATTGCTCTTATCCGATGAATGAGAAATGATGTAAGGAATGAATTATGCTAAAGGTTTGATGTTCTTTGAATTAATAAAATAATAAACTAACCACCTATGGACTGATTGCAGGAATGGGAAATTGTGGCCCTGAGGAGTGCTAAAGCTTCAGGACTATAATGAGCTAAGAATATATGAGAAAAATCTCATGTGAAAAAGGTTATCACCACATGGAAGTGGTGATGGAGGTAGTGGATGAAAGCTACCTTGTTTTCCCTTAGGCTAGCGAGGGACCACTATGCATTCTGGGGACGCTTATATGTAAGACATTTTGGTTAAGAATTGTTCCGCACACATTAGAGGATTGTCACATGAGTGGGGGAATCTGTGAAGAGAATAACCTCTAGGCGCTGTGGGGGTGTGTGAGAACAGAGGTGCCTCAGCTTGGTGAAGCACCCTGAATAACAAAAAAAGGAGATACACCTAAGGGTAGGTATTGTCCTTGTGTTGGGTGGCTTGAATTGGTGCTTGAAGCACTGTTAGCACTTGGAGTGCTGGGATGGAGGACATCGAGAGAAAAGAATAATGGCGAAGCACCTTGAATAGCACAAGAAGGAAATATGCCCAAGGAAGGGTATCGTCCTTGTGTTGGGTGGCTTGGATTGGTAATCAGAGTACTGTTAGCACTTGGAGTGCTGGGATGGAGGACATCCAGAGGAAAATAATAATGTCGGGAAAAGGTATGTGCATTACAGGTAAACTGGTACCTATGAGGTAATATGCCTATTTTTTTTTGCAAATAGAACGGACATGTATATGGGAACCACTGTGGATTATGGGTTATACATTGTTTTCAATATTGATATTAGGAGACATGCATATTTATGTTACAATGCAAAGAGGATCTATGGTTTATGTTTTAAGTTGAATTATAATTTTGAACATAAGGTACTAAAGAAAATTGGGGTAGACCCAAACTTGTTGTAGGGATTTGTAGGGCTTGAACAATAGGGACTTGAGGAATACCGAAAGATCTCTCGGTTTAGAATGAAGAGATGAAAAGAAGAAAAGATGACAAACTAGGAGAAGGAAAGTTGGTCAAAGAAAAACGCTGGAACATCGAGGATGGTGTTATCTTAAGGGGGGGAGGATGTAATATCCCTCTTAAGACACCTCTGAATATTTTGTAATTTCTGAATGTATTTATTCTCTGGTGAGGAGCTCAAGACCAAGGCCCCACTAGCAGA
>LPNX010824510.1:174654-202724 GCA_001517045.1 Pseudotsuga menziesii | reverse complement strand
TATATATATATATATATATATATATATATCATAATCAACTATTTAATTTCTATGAGTGGTGGGGGAGGATTTTGGAATCACTTGAATTACGACCACTAATTATGGAGCTGTCATTACTTTCCTTGACCGACATCAATTTGGAGAGACATTGATTATGGGGTTTTAATTTCTCCCTGACTTATAGTCGCACCGTGGGGAGCCGTTACCAGGAGTTTGTATAATAAGAGATCTCTGCATGTTTATAAGGGGGGTGTTTCCTTGGGAAATCAGGAAAAATAATCGAATGCAATGGTGGAGCGAGCCAGCTCTACGATCAAGGTTATGGACTATGTGCTCCCATGTAATATTTCCTTTTAACTTTAGTGTGCTTAGTAAATCAAGCAAGCACCTTTGTATCATGCATTTGGTTGATTTTAGGTTAGGAAATTCTTTATTTGTTCACCATATAGATTGATCAGTAGGGATATGAAATCGATCCCCTTTAAGGGCTTCTCAGCCAGAGATATTAACATAGCTATGAGTCAACGCAACGTGGTAGATTGGAAATCGATCTTCTTTATGGGTCCCCAGCAATGATGTTTCCTTGTATTCTTGTGGATTGATTGATCTAAATCCGGTCGTATTATTCCAAGACTGCAAGTG
The DNA here is from genome assembly GCA_001517045.1 of Pseudotsuga menziesii. Classification (NCBI taxonomy): domain Eukaryota; kingdom Viridiplantae; phylum Streptophyta; class Pinopsida; order Pinales; family Pinaceae; genus Pseudotsuga; species Pseudotsuga menziesii. The sequence goes on along the minus strand of LPNX010824510.1, from coordinate 202,082 downwards.
CCTTTTTATGGATCATTTAGATCAAGAACTCTATCGATCGCTCTAAGATGAGATTTTGGTGTGAGAATTAATGTGAACTGTCATGAAGCTCCTCGATTTATTGTTGAGTCTGAGCGTTAGGGATTCCAGGTATACAATTTACCTTTATTCTTTGTCTTCCTGCGATTGGAATGCCAAGCATATCTACAAAGGTATGATTCACAATCTCCCTTTGCCGTATTTTATTATTTAAAAAGGATCAGCTGTATGCATACGCTGTGATCTCTGCCTACACGTGCTTGATTGATCAAGGGAAGATGTCCAATCATGAATCATGATCTCCATTTCCTGTGTGTGCTTGGCTAGTAAATCGAGCTATTTAATTTACAGGCTACGATTTTGTGTTAAGAATGGGTTGTGCAGCCTCATGGTTGTTTTCATCCCTCTTGAGATAAAGCCTAGATTCTTTACTGAAATCAAATATAGATGCTTTAATAAAGTAATATATATATATATATATCTGAAAAAATGAAAGGTACTGCGCATGGTAATGGGTAGGAAATTTCACCTACATTTGTATATGTAAATTATAGAACTTGTATTTATTTAATAGATATTAATTCTAGAATGCACAATGGGTGGCAGTACGGCCTCTATCGAAGTTGGTTGGTTATGGAAATATATTTATCTATGAAGCTAGAAGCATGAATACTTCGTATGTGTTTAAATTTGAAATCATATATATACATACATACATACGGGTGATGGAGTAAGGTTGGGTTAAGAAATCTAGTAAAAGAAAAACAAGTCACCTTACACCTGGAAGGGTACCTACTGTTCCCGTTAGAACCCACTAGTTTTCATGTATCAGGTTGACCTCAGTATTGGTTAGTCTGGAAATACTCTCGGTAGGAGAGTGTGTAAGAAGAAACAAAAAACGAAGTGTGCCAATATTGAAGTTGTTGTTTGTAACCCTTTCTAATAAATAATATCGCCTCATGGGACCGTTTGGTGGACGTAACCCCAAGTTTGGGGTGAACCCCGTACCTTTGGTGTCTCTTTTACTTTTTCATCTTATGTTGTGTATCTTTCATCTTATGTTGTATATCTTTCATTTAATATTTGTGTTAATGATGATTCTGTGCAGGACTTCCATAAAATAATAATTTATATGCCGTAAATGAAGATTATTTTCATGCATTATGATCATTTCTTATGTGGCTAGCTATTCGGTTAATGAAATGTTGGATTTTGGATTTAAGTCCTTACCAATTCACCTAAAACGTAAAACTTTAATTACAATATGATCGAGTTGCAGAGCACTGTACTTACACATTACCTATTGGAGACAAATAAGGCTAAAAGTACATATACAGAACAATCTCCTTATCAGTTCCACAGTTACCAACACTCTTGTATAGGTTGAATATTTATCATGTGAAAGGGATTTCTCGATCTTCGAGTAAAATGTGTTACATTAATAAGCAACATGATCTATACCTATATTTTATTCTTGTCTTTAATTTATAAGGTAAAGTAGGTGTGTTACATATGGTATCGGAGCCAGCTACAACACTGGACCCTTAAGAATGGGCTAACATGATAGTTTTGCAGTATTACATTTGGAAGAAATTGCAATAGTTCGTACTCTCTCTTGATTTCATCTTTTGCAGAAGAGTTCATAGAAGTGGGAAAGGTAAACTTTGTGGCCACTATATGGGCGCCTGCTGAGTTCCATGGCGAGCACTGTACAGGTAATAGTTTAGTTTATTAAAATTGTTGATATTGAACAAAATTTGTAGATTGATTTTGGTTATGTTCTCAAAACTTTGTGGAGTGGCATTTAGTAGTTGAGAATGTTTGATAGCTATGTACCTTGCAAAATGGATAGACATACACTTTTTGCCAAGAAGCAGTGCAAAATAATCTGTCATTCATATCCAGATTTCACATCCAAGAATGGTCTAGTTTCCCATTAAAGCATTTTATTTAGTTTGAACTGAATTCTTCTAAGAATAACATCGCCTTAAAACCTATCTACCCTTTTGATTAATGTTTTGCTAAATTATGGAAAAGCAGGTAACCTTATCTTATCCTTCGGAAATATTGAAGTAATGGAGTTTGTTGACCTCTCCTCCATATTGTCACTTTCATTACTACACATGTTGCCAGTCTTGGGAAGTTCATAATTTTATTGTAGCAGGAATTGATCTTTCTATTTAGTGATGAGTTTTCCACATTTTGAATGTGGACATGACAACTTGTTGTATGGAACATCACATGACAGCATATGATGGAGCTTCAAAGAATTTTTTTTATTAGACATATTTTTTCGTAATTATAAATTTAAAAAAAAATGCTAGAGCTCCTCTATAATATAAATCATGTCCTCAGAAAATGCCAAATTTGTTCCCCAAGCAAGTGAATAATGACAAGATATTGAAATTCTGAACCTTGTTTGTGATTTCCATTTCCTCTACTAGAAGAGTCCATTGTGTTGATCAAGTCTTCACTAAAGGCCTAACCTTATTTTCTTTCAAATCTTGCCTTGCCTTGATTTTATCCCTTCATTCTTTTTCCATCAAGGGCATCCATAGATGCATTGCTACTTTCTTTTGTCATCAAGATCATCCATAGATGCCTTGTTACTCTATCCTTGCTTGACATGTTAGCTTTGAACTCCCTGTGTTTCTCCTGATGATCTCAAAATCCACTGTCTATAGTGGTAGACCTATATTTTCAAAATCACGCATGGAGAGACCTTCAATCCATGCAGTTTTCAGTAGTCAATCAATCTATAAACTCTGATAGAATTGTAGCAATGGCAACATCAGGTGAAACTGAGTTTGAATTGGTAAGATTGAAATCAAGATAGGAAGATGAAATTGATTCCATCCCCTATTGAATGTTTACTCCCTGCTTCACAAGTAGGATGTATTTTTGATGATTTTGTAGAACTTATATTTCTTCAATGACTTATTGCAGCATTGAAAGGGAACCAACATTACAATTAAATAATTGTGAGAGTTACCATCTGTGACCTTTTTGACACTTAAGGGTGAAGAGCAATTGCACCCTAATGTTGCTTTGTGTAGTTTGACAATTGTGAAAGGTGTCCTTATCTTTGGTTCGTGAGGATCATTTACAGATTGGAGGTGATAGAAGGAAATGTATATGCTAAATAAATTATGGAGCTAAACTTATGCATCATAATCTATTGCCAGAGATTATTGCGCTACCTAAACTTGTGCATCATAATCAAGGGTCAGAGTTTCTAGCTTTATCATGACACTTATTAATTATTATTGATTTTCTTTAATGAGTTTATCGCAGCATTAAACAAGGACAAATCTCACAAATTAAAGTTATGGTAGTTATTGTAAGTGGCCTTTTACATTAAAGTTTAAAGCACAATTGCAGTCCACTTTTGTTTTGTGCGGCTTAATAATTGTGGAATGTGCATTGTATATGTAGGTCAAAGATAGATGATAAGTGATAGAAGCAATACTGCATGCTAAATGAATTGAAACTTCAAACATGTGCATCATAATCATGTAGGCAATTGCTAGAGAATCTAGTTGTAGTGTGGCACTTGCTAATCGCTATTTGGTTACAGTATAGATTCATTTGTATAAGAAGCATATTTTCAATTCTTCTGGAATGGCACACATTGCTAACGATAGTTGGATATATTTACCATTGAAGATAATCTGGTGGGCCACTTTGAGTGGTTGAATGTTTTGTGTTATATGTAGTAGGTCATGTGATTGATCTTGGGGCACGGGGACTTCACTTAGTGAACCTCTCACATAGCACGTGTGATCGTGAGATATTAAAGAATACCCTTAATTTCATTAGATATTGACCCAAACTCTTTTTGTTGAAACCCCCTCCCAATACTTAAAACCTCCTCCCCATCCCTTTTTATAGCTCAATCCTTATAAGCCACCCTACCCAGCCCCACCTTAAACTCCTCATCCCCCCAATACCTACAATATATTGGTTCGATTTTTTATAATTTTAAAACCCACAATATGAACTAACATTGGTCAACAAGTGAAGCCCCCGTGTGCTGGGGTTGCTACCTCTATTGTATGCTTTAATTGATGTCCTTACGAGCTAAGCATTGTAATCAATGTTTATGAGATTATACTATGTACGATCCATGTACAACACAGAAGTGCTAAGGGGCTCTCTAAAGTTTTCTTTGGAAAAATTTACCGCTGCACATCTAGTTCCATGTTTTATGTGGTTTCTTATGAATTGTGTTGTTGTAAGAAATTGAAAAAGTGTTTTTTATGGCTTATTTTTGGTGTTAAAGGAAATGGAAAATCGCTCTTATTTGATGAATGAGAAATGAAGTAAGGCATGACTTATGCTAAAGGTTTTATGCTCTTTGAATTAATAAAATGATAAACTAACCACCTATGGAGTGATTGTAGGCATGGGGAATTGTGGCATTGAGGAGTGCTAAAGCTCTAGGACTATAATGAGTTAAGAAGATATGAGAAAGATCTCATGTGAAAAAGGTTATCACCACTAGGAAGTGGTGATGGAGGTAGTGGATGAAAGCTACCTTGTTTTCCCGTAGGCCGGCGAGGAACCACTATGTATTCTAGGGATGTCTAGATGTAAGACATTTTGGTTAAGAGTCGTTCCGCACACATTAGAGGACTATCATATGAGTGGGGGACTCTGTGAAGAGAATAAACTCTAGGCGCTATGGGGGTGTGTGAGAACAGAGGTGCCTCGGCTTGGTGAAGCACTCTGAATAGCACAAAAAAGAGATATGCCTAAGGGTAGGTATTGTCGTTTTGTTGGGTGGCTTGAATTGGTACTTGAAGTATTGTTAGCACTTGGAGTGGTGGGATGGAGGACATCTAGAGAAAAGAATAATGGCAAAGCGCCCTGAATAGCACAAGAAGGAGATACACCCAAGGAAGGGTATCGTCCTTGTGTTGGGTGGCTTGGATTGCTACTGAGAGTATTGTTAGCACTTTGAGTGCTAGGATGGAGGACATCCAAAGGAAAAGAATAATTCCAGGAAGAGGTATGTGCATTACAGGTAAACTGGTACCTATGAAGTAATATGTCTATTTTTTTTGGCAAACAGAATGGACATGTATATTGGAACTAGTGTGGATTATAGGAAATGTATAGTGATGGATTTTTGAGTTATACATTGTTTTCAATATTGATATTAGCACACATGCATATTTATGTCACAATGTAAAGAGGATCTATGGTTTATGTTTTAAGCTGAATTATAATTTTGAACATAAGGTACTAAAGAAAATTGGGCTAGACCCAAACTTGTGTCACGCAGTTGCAGGGCTTTAACAATAGGGACTAGAGGAATACAGGTTCAGAATGAAGAGATGAAAAGAAGAAAATATGACAAACTAGGAGAAAGAAAGTTGGTAAAAAAAAATGCTGGAACACCGATGATGGTGTTATCTTAAGAGGGGGAGGATGTAATATCCCTCTTAAGACGCCTATGAATATTTTGTCATTTCTGAATGTATTTATTCTCTGGTGAGGAGCTCAAGGCCAAGGCCCCACTAGTAGAACTTTGTGTATTAGGTAATGTGATTTCATAGGTGAGAGATGAGCTTAACTTCTTTCGGACAACCGAGACCACTAGAAACACAACATGTGCAAATAACATATATATATATAAGATATCTCTGCGTGTAAGAGCCGTTACCAGAGTTTGTATAATAAGACATCTCTGTGTGTTTATAAGGGAGTCGTTTCCTTGGGAAAGCAGGAAAAGGAATCGGATGCAATGGTGGAGCGAGCCAGGTCTACTATCGAGGTTATGGACTATGTGCTCTGATCTCATATTTTCTTTTAACTTCAGTGTGCTTAGTAAATCAAGTAAGCACCTCTGTATCATGCATTTGGTTGATTTTAGGTTAGGAAATTCTTTATTTGTTCACCATATAGATTGATCAGTAGAGATCTGAAATCGATCCCCTTTATGGGCTTCAGAGCCAGAGATCTTAACCTAGCTATTAGTCAACGCAACCTGGTAGATTGGAAATCGATCTTCTTTATGGGTCCCCAGCAGCGATGTTTCCTTGTATTCTTGTGGATTGATTGATCTGAATCCGGTCGTATAATTCCAAGCCTGCGAGTGCCTTTTTATGGATTGTACAGATCTAAAACTCTATCGATTGCTCTAAGATGAGATTTCAGTGTGAGAATTCATGCGAACTGTCATGAAGCTCCTCGGTTTATTGTTGAGTCTGAGCGTTAGGGATTCTAGGTATACGATTTACCTTTATTCTTTGTATTCCTGCGATTGGAATGCCAAGCATATCTACAAAGATACGATTCACAATCTCCCTTTGGCGTATTTGATTATTTAAAAAGGATCAGCTATATGCATACCCTGTGATCTCTTCCTATGCGTGCTTGATTGATCAAGGGAATATGTCCAATCATGAATCATGATCTCCCTTTCCTCCGTGTGCTCGGTTAGTAAATGGAGCTATTTAATTTACTGGCTACGATTTTGTGTTAAGAATGGGTTGAGTAGCCTCATGGTTGTTTTCATCCCTCTTGAGATAAAGCGTAGGTTCTTTACTGAATGAAAGAAAATGTAGATGCTTTAATGAAGTAATATTTTTATATATCTGTGAAAAAACGCAAGGTAGTGGGCATGGTAATGGGTAGGAAATTTCACCTACATTTGCATATGTAAATTATAAAACTCTTCTTTATTTAACAGATATGAATTCTAGAATGCACAGTGGGTGGTAATATGGCCTCTATCGAAGCTGGCTGGTTATGGAAATATATTTATCTGTGAAGCTAGAAGCATCCATACTTCATATGTGTTTAAATTTGAAATCATATATATATATACACATACATACACGTGTGATGGAGTACACGTGTGATGGAGTAAGGTTGGGTTAAGAAATCTAGTAAAAGAAAAAGAAGTCACCTTACACCTGGAAGGGTACCTAGTGTTCTAGTTAGAAACCACTAGTTTTCATGTATCAGGTTGACCTCAGTATTGGTTAGTCTAGAAATACTCTCGGCAGGAGAGTGTAAGAAGAAACAAAAAGGGAAGTGTGGGAATATTGAAGTTGTTGTTTTTATCCCTTTCTAATAAATAATAGGCCTGATGCAACGGTGAACGTAACCCAACCTAGAGTTTGGGGTGAACCACGTACCTCAGAGTTTGGGGTGAACCACGTACCTCGAGTGTCTCTTTTATGTTTTCATCTTATGTTGTGTATCGAGTGTCTCTTTTATGTTTTCATCTTATGTTGTGTATCTTTCATCTTATGTTGTATATCTTTCATTTAATATTTGTGTTAATGATGATTCTGTGTAGGACTTCCATCAAATGGTAATTTATATGCCGTAGATGAAGATTCTTTTCATGCATTATGATCATTTCTTATGTGGCTAGTTATTCGGTCAATGAAATGTTGGATTTTGGATTTAAGTCCATACGAATTCACTTAAAAAGTAAACCTTGAATTACAATATGATCGAGTTGTACAACACCGTACTTACACATCACCTATTGGAGATAAATAAGGCTAAAAGTACATATACAGAACAATCTCCTTTTAGTTCCACAGTTACCAACACTCTTGTATAGGTTGAATACTTATTATCATGTGAAAGGGATGTCTCAATCTTCCAGTAAAATGTGTTACATTAATAAGCAACATGATCTATACCTGTATTTTATTCTTGTATTTAATTTAGAAGGTAAAGTAGGTGTGTTAGAGGAACCCATTAGAGTCTCATCGCCTGACGACACCGAGTCTAATACTAATCTGGAAAATAAATTAGAAGATAGTCAATCAGACAATGTTTGGAATTTTGAAATCGATATACTTAAGTTGTTTCAGGGTACGTCTATTACTATTGAAAGCTGCGAAAAAGAGAGCGAGCCCACAGTTATTCCAATATCTATTGATGACTGCTTGGAAGAGTTCACAAGGGTTGAGATCATTACAGGATGGAAATGTGAAAAATGTCCTCATGAACTGGTTATTGGTTCTGGTAATTTGGAAAATACTACAACAATGCAGAATGGTGGTAGAATATTTGCAAATTTTGGACAACTAGATTTGGAAACCCAAAAACATAGGTCAAATGCAGAAGGACATACACAAAAAAAAACCTGAGCAGATAAATGGTTCTCGTAATCTGGAAAATCCAACGGTAATGGAACAGGGTGATAGAATATCTGCAACTTTGGGAGAATTAAATTTAAAAGCCCAAAAACTTAGGTCAAAATCGGAAGGATATACACACAAAAATAAAAAATCAAGGTTGAGAGATGATGAAGCCAATTAGGATTCAATAGCAACCAAAAGATATCTAGTCTGCAAGGGTCCTCTTTATCTAACCATACATTTAAAAAGGTTAGAGCTAAACTTTACGGGTGGGTTAAGGAAGTTGAGTGGTCATGTTTCCTTTAAAGAGAGGCTTATCTCGGTCCCTTCTTGGACTCTAGGTAATCACTCATTGTTTTTTTTTAATTTATTTTTAATAATTTTATGTTATATTTTAAATTATAGATTTTGAAATATGAATAAAAAATTAGTATAGTTTTTTATTAAGTATAAAGAGGTTTACTTTTTTGATGTGCAACATTTTTTAATCTTAATATTTTATATTTTATAAAAAATTTACAATTCAAAAAATTTGGATTCTTTTGTTTGGTTTAAGATTGAGCATATATAGATTGATCTATATGGATTTGTATATTTTATTTATAAACTAACTTGAATTTTTTTAATAATTCTTAATTTGGTTTTAATTTTTTATTTCAATAGTTTACAAGGATCTTTTAATTATATTTTATTTAGTTTTTTTTTTAATTTTATTTAAATTAAGATAGGTGATAACAGCATTTTCAATTTTTTTTATAATTTTACAATTTCATATTAAAATTCCGAAAACAATTAATATTATAGTTAGTTAATTTTATTTTCTATCCATATTAATATATAATTTATTTGTTTTCATGTAGATCTTCTAACAAAGAAAACTGTATTTGCCAACTAATCATAGTGGTTGAGCATAGAGGTGCTATGGGACATGCCCATTATGTTGCCTATGTTAAATGTGATCAAGAAGACTATGCAAGTCAATGGTTTCGTGTGAGCAATTCTCTTCTAAAAGAAGTTTCTTTGAGTAATGTTCTCGAAAGTGAAGCTTATATATTGTTTTATGAGAAGTGTAAAATGTAATGACACTAATATTTTGATTAATATTTATTTTAAACCAATAAATCTTTTTAATGACACTAATCTTTATTTTGATTAATGTGATGACACTAATCTTTATTTTGATTAATGTAATGACACTAATATTTTGATTAATCTTTATATTTGTCATGGCCTCAACCTCACCAACCCTTAACATGGTTGGATACCTTTCCACCGTATCCCACCACCCACTATTCTACAACTCACAGATTTAAACTTATTTGTATGAGCTATAGAAGTATTAAAAATATAAATTTAAAAATGATTATTTTTGAAATTGTTAATAACTTTTAATTTAAATATTTCTATTAATATTTATAAATATATTGTAAAATTTGATGTTAATATTAATATTATGAATGTCTACATAAATTTATCAAGAAAAATAAAATAGATAGTTGGTAAAGATGGAACTGAAAATTAGATGTGATTACATTTAATTAACTCTTGACACATTTTTTTATGTAGAATAATATAATGTTTTGATATGGTTACATATGTATTTACCCTTCATGCATCCACATCCGAAAGTTGCTTAGTTGTTGTTATGGATCCCCTTTATATCATATATATACTTACATTTTAACCTTAAAATACATGTCATTCAACAAAGTCATGTTGTTGTGGTCTTGGTTTCTAACAATTTCTATCCCATGCATCACTTATACCAACAATTGTTAATGCACTCATTTGGTATTCTGACCTTTCACCGAGAGTAATTTGATGTATTATACATCACACTATGGAATAAAAATTAAATTGCATAGATCAATTTTAAACCCATATCTATGAGGGATCCAATTTCTTAAGTTTTAATGCATCTTAATGTTAAACTCATGTAATTTGATCCATCTCTTACTTGATATATTACATTTTAAGTTTTATTTTTTATTAATTTTTATTTTTGATAACTTGTAAGTTACCTTACAACATCTCATTTATACTCGGCTGCATTGCAATTAAAGAAATTCATATCGAGTCACACAATACAAAATTAACCAAATAAAAGGTAATTAAATGTAACAAACCCAATCTCCTCTTTAACTTTTTCGATGATAGGGTAATAATTTTATTTTTTTTAACTCTGTGCTTCAATCATAAATATTGGTCCCAATGATGATATAATATTATAATGATGAAGTATAACTTTTTTTTATTAAGATAGTAGTTACCCATAAGTGCCTCAGAGAATTAACATAACAACTAAGACTAACATGAAAAAATGCCATGACGTTTACATTAACCAAACCTTTATCCAACAACATAATCAACTAGTATTGTTTAAATGAAGATCATATGCATGCTTTTGTAGTCATCATAATTCTCATTGAGATAACTTACTCCTTTGGAGTATAACTAAAAACTTAAGTAAAGTCTCAATAGAACATTATCCATTAAATCGAAGTGAAAGCACACATTTATACTCCAATCTTTTGATTAGAACCACTCAAAAAATAAAAATATTTATATATTTCACAACTATCAAATAAAGTAGAGATGAAAACCATAAGGTGAAAATACAAGGACACCGGTCAATGTGCTTCACCCCAAACTGGGGCTAGGTCTACAAAAGTTTGCTAATATTTTTATTGTTTTCAATGTGGAAGATTGCAAATATTCTACAGCTCATTCAGTGAGTCTTTCTTTCTTTTCCACTAAATCTCTTTTCAAAGAACAGTTCTAAGACATCTAAAGCCTTATCATAGGGCTTACCTTCTAATTATGGACTAATAATACACGTTCTTTCCTCTTAAAATATCGAAGTAAAGATTATAAAAGTTTACATTACTAAATTTACTAGGCTTTTTCTACATAACTAGTTTTTAATCCATCTCTTCACAAAAACGTATATAAGGTTACATACGCATTGAATGGTAAAGCATGAGATATTGTTCCCACCTCAACTATATATTCTTTTATTATTATAAGCACTTGAATTATAGAATAGAGAATATAAATCAAATCTATAAATCATAGTAACATACATATTTTTAAATAGGTGTATTCCTCCTCATCATTGAGGATGAATTCTTTTATCTTCCCTATTATGAATAATTAAAATATTACAGGTGGAGCTTTCATACAGAGCTTTAGGTTCCTCACACCATAGAACCTTTCCTAGTCTTGCAATTATTTATAGGGAATCACGTTCTTAAAAAGAAAAACATTGAAAGGATTCCCACTTAATCAACACACCATTTGATGGGACCCACCTTTACAATTAACCGAGTGATTTTTTTTAAAAAATTTAATATGAAAAAGATTTGAACCATTCTCATTCACTATTAGTCCATATTGCAAGAATACAGTCGAGCGTCCCGATGAATACCAGTTTTGATATCTCCCAACTCTTAATCCACTAGTGAAGAAAAGTGATTTAGGGATTTACTAAGTTTTTAAGGGAATAAAAGAGCTCAAATATGTTGAATTTTGACTTTTTTTTTTTCACATATCATCACAAAATTATGATCCATTGTAATTGTAACGAATACATTATTAGTTATAAATATTTAAGGATTAATTAGATATTGAATTTATTTTTATTATTTAGGATAGTATTTAGAATATAAATTTAGAAATGATTGTTTTTGAAATCTTTTTTTTTCTTTGTATATAAAAATAAAGTGAAATGTGATATCAATACCAATATTTTTACATGAATGTCTACATAAATTTATTAAGAAAAATAAAATGAATATTTGCTAAGGATTAGGTGAAAATTATAACTCATTTAAGTAACTTTTGACACATATTTTAAATAAAATAATATAATGTTTTGACATGGTTACTTATGCATTTACTCTTGGTGCATCCACATCGAAAAGTTAGTAGTTATTATTATGCATACCTTTATATTATAAACATACATTTCATTTAAGTAATTTTTGACACATATTTTAAATAAAATAATATAATGTTTTGACATGGTTACATATGCATCTACTCTTGGTGCATCCACACCCAAAAGTTAAGAGTTGTTATTATGCATACCCTTTATATTATATACATACTCACATTTAAACTTTAGTACATGTCACTCAACAAAGTCATTTTGGCATGCTTTTGGTTTCTAATTATTGTTATCTTGTGCATTAGTTATATCAACCATAATACTTACTGTGCTCATTTAATCAAGGGGTATATGACTAGCATATATTCATCTTTAATTTGGATCTACTTTCCATGAAATGATTAAGCTTCCTTTATTTAATTGTCCAAATTTTATTTAACATTATGGTTAAGTTCAAATTGGATTGAGAACCTAATTTAAAGAAAAAAATTTAAATATAAACACTTAATAAATCTAGACCAAAGTATATAGCTTAACCATCTTTTATATTTAAAAAATAAAAATAAAAACAAAAGAAATATCCCTCGATCTTACTTATTGACGAGAATTCATTAATATACATTTAAAATAAAAATTACAATTCCTTCTACAAACTTACCAATAAAAATAAATAAACCAACAAACAAAAAATACTTATAATACCATTCATGACTAATCAATACAATATAAGTTAAATTTTATTCACCAATATGCTTTATTAATCCCATCAACTACCCATTAATGTAACCTTGTTAGTGCGTGTTGCATCCATCTAATTAACTTATCTTTTCTATTGTTTGTTGATATATATATATAAGTTATATAGTTACTTTAATATCATTTATTTATATAATATCTTTTAAATTTTTTTTTTTTATAATTTCAAAATAAATGAATTGTGTTAATCTTTTATGTTTTATATGTTATATGTTCTCTTAAAATAATATATAAAAAATGATTAAACTAAATACATATAGATTTAATTTAAATTAATCAAAATGTAAAATGTATTTATGTAAAAATATTTAATTATTGAATATCAAAATACATTAAACTATATATGCTTTTTACCTAAAAACATATAAATATCTAGTCATATAACAAATAAAAGAAGCAAGTTGATCAAAATATTTTTCACCTAATAAGATATATATAATCATATAAAAAAATGTAATAAATAAAAGGAGCATGTTGATAAAAATAATTATATGCATATATTTTAGGTTTATTGAAAACTTATAACCGAGTTATAAAATAAATAAGGATTTTATAATTATAATTATTATTAGTTTATACATAATATTAACCTGTGGTGGTGGTGGTGGTGGTTGTTGTTAATGTATCGTGAGACCAAACTTTGGTCTATCTGACCTAACAAACGAATTATTTAGTTTGTTTTAAAATTGTATTTCTATGTTCAAAGAGCTTGGATAGAAGCACCTCAAGCTCACTATAATTTTGACAAGTTAATAAGCTAGGAAGGTCGGTATTGCAACAAAGATTATGAAAATCACATCTAATGTAGGTGGGCACTCTAAGAAGAAGTGATTTTCATCTTCAATGTTCATATTTTCATAGAGATGATAGATCCTTTCCACCCATGGTGTTTTAGGAACTGTCCAACGACATGTTTCGCTATGGAGCTTAAGAGAGCTCGTCCTTATCTTTTCCTATATCAGTTTTTTTCTTTGAACTAGTTAAAACGTAGAGATACTTTGATCTTTTAGAGTAGGGTTGACGACCTCTTTATAATATCTTAATTTTGTTTTAGCCTCTAAATCTTTCTCACACCACATTTTCTCTTTAAACTTATCTAAGTAACATTATTTTTAATGTTATTAATATTTTGCAATGCAACAATTTCGTCTATTTACCAATGGTTTAACTATGCCTGTTATCATTATACCAACTTCGCTTGAGCCTAAGGTGATTTTGGCTAAAATTTTAAGGTAGCTTAGGAAGTCTATGGTCTCCCATCTTATTGATTTTGTGCTTGTATAATAGGATCCTAGTCATAGCGAGGATTTCGATAGGGAAAAGACGCACTTCTATAAGGATAATAGGGTAGGGTGTATTGCTTTTAATTTTGAGGTTATATGTTATAATACGATTTTGGATTTGCTCAGTATTTCTCCAGGATTCTCTAGAGATGTTGCAACCCCAAACCTTACACCCATACAAAATAACAAGAGTGACTAAAGTTTCAAAGAGGAGATCCTTATTATCCCACATCACAAGGTTTGTTTCTTTACAATTATTTTCGAGACCAAAATAAGCTTTCCACCCTCCATTAATCCTTGTCTCAATGCTATAGTTCTAGTTGAGCTTGTGATTAATATCAATTTATAAGTATTTGTAAGAAGACATTGCCTCCAAGCCACTATTATCATACACAAAATTAGCTTAAGTGTCCGTTTTGGATTTGATAATCGTAACTTTTGTTTTGTCACTATTAATAGTCATACCCATTATAAAGCAAAAATCCTTAAGACGTCTTAGCTTCTTATCAAGATCAGATGTGCACCTCGCCAAAAGAACAATATCTTTAGCATAGAGAAGAAGGATGATGACTATTCTAGCTAAGATTGTGCCACCACAACCAAATTCATGTAGACAACCTTCTAACTTATTGATGTAAATGCCAAATATGGTAGGGAAGAGGGGGCCAATCTTCTAGCTTATATAATATTTTGTTTAAAATACACTTTTCATTATAATTTTTCATAATTAATTATGGTTATTTATACATATTATTAGTAGAGTTAAAGCTCTACTAGCATTATTACTTAATCATTTAAGTAAGCCCATTTAAATTTTAATGAAGATGCATTTAAGCATAACAAGATACTAGGACCCATAAATGAATCCCAGGTGTACACTTGGGTTAATCTTGTTCATTTGGTCAATAATGCCCAAAATATGAGGTATTAAAGTCTACCATCTTAATTATGAAATAAAATAATTTAATTTTTCTATTTTCCCTCCATAACATAAAAAAACATTTTATTTTTTCTTATTATAATTAGTCCTTGCACATGGACTATAATTAGTATTATAATTAGTAAAATTGAGTTCACGAGGGAACAATATTTTTACCATTCAGAAACATGAAACCATCTTTTAATAGAATGAGACACTTGGGCTTCTTATTTGGCCTCATATGAAGGTATGTTTGTAGTTGTTGAATAATGTGTGATTGAGATTTTCCAAGCCCTTTTAATGTTAAATGTATCATAGTGAATTCTAAGCATCTCTTATGCATTGGGTGCTTGTGCTAATTACTCACATTGCATTATATTACCTACAGTGCATTATTGTCATGTCCCCATTTTAGTGACATATGGATCATCTTATTATCCATTAAGTCTCTATAGTTTTAGGAGAAAAGTTAATTGAACATTTTTACATGGACTTGGACTAATTATTAACCAATATATTTTATAGGTTAAAAACCTACCTACACAATATAGAGCCTTATTAATTTAGTGTTTATGTGAACGTTTATTGACTATCCACTCCAAATTAATCCTTAAAATCAATAACAATGGTTTATATCATCCATAAATCATGGAAAATATGAAAAAAAAATTACAAACTTGTTCATTAAAGAATATACTAAATTATTATATATATATAAAAAAACTGTTTTATAATATTATATGAAAAAATTGTTTGAGTTGTACTCTTATATAATATATTAAATATTTAAAATTATATATATTGAAAACGAAAGCCTTAAATTATTTCGATATATTTATATTCATACCACTTAAAAGTTAATCATGTCAAAACACAACACCTCTTTAATTTTTAAATATTTTAATTATATCATCTTTTAGAAAAATAGACAATGCATTCAACCTCTTAACACATGTATCTCTCGTTCATATATATATATATAATTTAAAAAATTAAATTGATATTATTAAAACGAACAGAGAAGCCCTATTTTCAAGAGATTTTGAAATACCTACATAGTTGGTTTGCAATAGACAATCACGTTGTCGAAAAGCTTAGGGCAAACAAAGATTGAAAAATTGGTTTGTAATGTTTTCATATTCTAAAGTATTAATTTGTTGAATGTGAAAACCGCGCGACTCTGGGGGATCGATAACGGTCAGATTTGAAGATATTTCACAAAGCTGTTCCGCTGACTGTAAGTCAAACTAATTTGAGAACAGTACGATCAAATTAGCGAAACAAATTCGGACAGAATTATAACGGCTTCATTTTGCGTCTGCCCATATTACAGTAAAGGCAAAACGACAAATGGATGTAAACATGCGTGAAAATAATGGTCGCACGAGGCGCATAGTCAAAGGACTTAAGAATCTTGGTAATACTTGTTTCTTCAACACAATTATGCAGGATTTGCTTGCACTGGATGGTCTTCATGATCATTTCATGAAACCCGCGCAATTTGCTGAAGGCCCAATAACTTCAGCTCTGAGAAATGTGTACGTTGAAACAAGTTCAGAGGGATCGGTGCAAGGTAATGACAATGACGGTGAAGTTGAATTGTCTAAGAAAAGAAATGAGGAATTGATCCCCCTCCTTCTTTTTAGCGCTATTTGTGAAAAGGTTCCTGAGTTTAAGGGATACGGGCAGCAGGACAGCCTTGAGTTGCTCAGATCTTTAGTAGAAAATTTACAAACTGAAGAAGAAGAATCACAGAGTGTAAACAACTCAAATCCCACAAGTTCTTCGAACCAGAAGAATAGTGAACTAACATTGATGGATCGGGTCTTTAAAGGTGAGCTTTGCAGCACAATTCGTTCAAATTGTGGTTACCATTCGGGGTAATGCGAGCCATTTCATGATTTGTCATTGTCCATTCCAAGTAAACCAGAACCCATTAGAGTCTCATCGCGTGGCGACACCGAGTCTAATATTAATCCGGAAAATAAAATAGAAGATAGTGAATCAGAGAAGGTTTGGAATTTTGAAATCGGTATACTTAAGTTGTTTCAGGGTACGTCTATTACTATTGAAAGCTCGGAAAAAGAGAGCGAGCCCACAGCTATTCCAATATCTATTGATGACTGCTTGGAAGAGTTCACGAGGGCTGAGATTGATGCGGGATGGAAATGTGAAAAATGTCCTACTGAACTGGTTATTGGTTCTGGTAATCTGGAAAATACTACAGCAATGCAGAATGGTGGTAGAATATCTGCAAATTTGGGACAACTAGATTTGGAAACCCAAAAACTTAGGTCAAATGCAGAAGGACATACACACAAAAAAGAAAACCTCAGCAGATTAATGGTTCTGGTAATCTGGAAAATCCAACAGTAATGGAAGAGGTTGATATCTGCAAATTTGGGAGAATTAAATTTAAAAGCGCAAAAACTTAGGTCAAACTCAGAAGGATATACACACAAAAATAAAAAATCAAGGTCGATAGATGATGAAGCCAATTCTGATTCAATAGCAACCAAAAGATATCTGGTCAGCAAGCGTCCTCCTTATCTAACCATACATTTAAAAAGGTTCGAGTGGGTTAAGGAAGTTCGCTGGTCATGTTTCCTTTGAAGAGAGGCTTGATCTCAGTCCCTTCTTCGACTATAGGTAATCACTAACTTGTTTTTTATGTTATATTTTAAATTATAGATTTTGAAATATGAATAACAAATTAGTAGTTTTATATTAAATTTAGGTTTATTAAGTATAAAGAAGTTTAACTTTTTGATGTTATATTTTTATAAAACGTTTGCAATTTAAAAAATTTGGATTCCTTTGTTTGTTTTAAGATTGAGCATATATAGATTGACCTATAGAGATTTGTATATTTTATTTTATAAACTAATTTGGATTTTTTTTATAATTTTTAATTTGGTTTGAATTTTTTATTTCAATAGTTTACAAGGATCTCTTAATTATATTTTATTTATTTTAACTTTTTTAAAAGTTTAAATAAATTAAGATAGCTGATAACACCTTTTTCATTTTTTTTAATTTTACAATTTCATATTAAAATTAAGAAAAAAATTAATATTATGGTTAGTTAATTTTATTTTCTATCCATATTAATATATAATGTATTTGTTTTTATGTAGATCTTCTAACAAAGAAAATTGTATTTACCAGAGCATAAAGGTGCTATGGGACATGGTCATTATGTTGCCTATGTTAAATGTGATCAAGAAGAATATGCAGGTCAACGGTTTCGTGTGAGCGATTCTCTTGTAAAAGAAGTTTATTTGAGTAATGTTCTCCAAAGTGAAGCGTATATATTGTTTTATGAGAAGTGTAAAATGTAATGACACTAATATTTTAATTAATCTTTATTTTAAACCAATAAATCTTTTTAATGAAACTAATCTTTATTTTGATTAATGTAACTACACTAATATTTTGATTAATCTTTATATTTGTCAAGGCCTCGACCTCACCAACCCTTAACATGGTTGGATACCTTTCCACCATACCCCACAACGGACTATTCTACATCTCACAGATTTAAACTTATATGTATTAGCTATACAAGTATCAAGAATATAAATTTAAAAATGATTATTTTTGAAATTGTTAATAACTTCTAATTTAAATATTGCTATTGCTATTTATAAATATATTGTAAAATTTGACAATAATATTAATATTTCTCCATGAATGTCTACATAAATTTATCAAGAAAAATAAAATGGATAGTTGGTAAAGATGGAAGTGAAAATTATATGCGATTACAGTTAATTAACTCTTGACACATATGTTAAGTAAAATAATAAAATGTTTTGATATGGTTACATATGTATTTACCCTGCATGCATCGACACCCAAAATTTTGTAGTTGTTATCACGAATCTCCTTTATATTATATACATACTTACATTTTAACATTAAATTACATATCATTCAACAAACTCATGTTGTCGTGGTCTTGGTTTCTAACAATTTCTATCCCGTTCATCACTTATACCAACAATTCTTAATGCACTCATTTGGTATTTTGACCTTTCACCAAGAGTAATTTGATGTATTATACTTCACACTATGGAATAAAAATTAACTAGCATAGATCCATTGAATATGGAATAAAAATTAACTAGCATAGATCCATTGAATATGGAATAAAAATTAACTAGCATAGATCCATTCTATGAGAGATCCAATTTCTTAAGTTGTAATTTTTCTTAATCTTAAACTCATGTAATTTGATCCATCTCTTGCTTGATAGATTACATTTTAAGTTTTATTTTTTATTAATTTTTATTTTTGATAACTTCTAAGCTACCTTACAACATCTCATTTATACTCGGCTGTAGTGCAATTAAAAAAATTCATATCGAGTCACAGAATACAAAATTAACAAAATAAAAGGTAATTAAATGAAACAAACCCAATCTACTCTTTAACTTTTAAATGAATGTCTATATAAATTTATTAAGAAAAATAAAATGGATATTTCGTAAGGATTAGGTGAAAATTATAACTCTTTTAAGTAACGTTTCAAACATATTTTAAATAAAATAATATAATGTTTCAAGGCATGGTTACATATGCATTTACTCTTGGTGCATTCACATCCAAAAGTTAGTAGTTATTATTATGCATACCTTTATATTATATACATACATTTCATTTAAGCAATTTTTGACACATATTTTAAATAAAACAATATATAATTTTTTGACATGGTTACATATGCATTTACTCTTGGTGCATCCACACTCAAAAGTTAAGAGTTGTTATTATGCATACCTTTTATATTATATACATACTCACATTTAAACTTTAGTAGATGTCACTCAACAAAGTCATTTTGGCATGCTTTTGGATTCTAATTATTGTTATCTTGTGCACTAGTTATATCAACCATAATACTTAATGTGCTCATTTAATCAAGGGTTATATGACTAGCATGCATTCATGTTTAATTTGGATCTACTTGTTGAAATATTGCAACTTCGAAGAATATTCTATATGTATCTTTTGTGGTCCCCGATGGTTCTATCGGGAGAACCACTTGTATTATCTTGTACCCCAATGCTTCTAATGAGAAGAACTAATAAGAGCCATGAGGTTGTCCCCTCTAATTGTAAAGGTGGGTCATTAGCAGCCCAGTGTGGTTACTTGAGACTACATGTGTAACTCGAGCCTACATGATTAACTCGATCCTACATGTCAGATGAGTTAATTGAAGTGAACGGATGAATATAAATAGAGGTGTAGCTCTCCTCATTTGAGCACACACTCTCACTGTTGTAGCGCATTAGTGGAGAATAGAAGTAGCTGGAGAAGGAGGAGGATGAGGCTTTGATCTCCTTGTTGGTATTATCTTTTATCTTTTATCCTTTTGGGGCATCTATATTGAGGAAGCTTTTGCTGGGTTTTTCACACGATAAATCTTTGTGTTCCTTTTGTATGGTTGTGCTTGTCTATCTTTCAGTGATCCTATTTATATGCTTTTGTTATGAAAATGAAATGAGGTACTAATATCTTAGCTAAGCATATGAAAAGTTAACATGGAATCAGAGCCACCCTGAAAAGAAGACATTATGTAGCTACAGAATCTAGGGCTTCTTCCTTTTGGTTTCTCTCTCCACAATCAACCAGCAAAAGAAGGCTAGGCTGACTCTCCATTGAAGGGCGCATCTTTCTGTTGAAGCGAAATTCGATTCTGAGCATTTTCAGTTTTTGGTGTGGGAAATTAGGGCTTCTTACGAAGAAGAATTTTTGAGTGAGCCCAACATAGGATTGCTCTCCTAATCAAAATTGAAGCTTAGAGACCTGGATCAAGATTATTGGTTGGATGAAACTCCTGGAAAGTCAAACCCTAGTTTGACCCGGAGCTAGAAAAACCCTAAATACTAAAAGTGCTAAGTTTTAGTATATTCGCTATATCCCAATATTGGCGAAGGTTCAGGAGCTAAAAATTACAGAGACCAAAGACATAATCCTGATGAACATTGTGTCCACAATTCAGCCTCATATTTTCTATATTCTAGGAGATATGATCCCTCCAAGTTAGGGTTCCAGCCTCTTCCAAAATTCATCCCTAAATAGGACACCTAGGGAAAATTGCTATAGCTTGGGCTACAGAGGAAAAAATGGAATTCGTGAAAATTTTACAGAAAGAGCATGGACTGTACCTTCTGTGGTCTAAATTTCAAAACTTGAAGATGAACCAGTGACATGTGGCATGTTGTACAACTTCACAGTTCTGAACAGTACTGTAACAAGTCACCTTAAGAAAATGATCATAAATCCCAATTGGTGAAACCAATTCTGATGAAAGCTATGGTGTTGGATGAGGGACATGCGAGGTTACCTTAGTGAGAAATTGCAAACACAAAGGAGCAGTAAATTCGTAGATATCACAGAAAAATTAACAGGCACTTCTGCAGAAGAAATTGGAAAATTAGGGCTTCTTGTTCCGGGAGCTACCCTCCACTATTTTCAGAAAAAGGAGTACATTGGACAGCTCCATTTGAAGAGATCTATCTTTATATCCAATCAGATCTGAAAGATTCCAACTTTTGAAAATTAGGGTTTCTCTGACAAACCCTAGATCACCGATCTCTCGAAGCACGACGGACACCTCAAATTGGTAATATCTAATATTTTGCTATTTTCATTTGAGGTTCTAATTTCAAAGTGATCTATCACATCAGCTTGATGATAATCTTGGTGAAGTTGAAAACTTCCAAGCATGAAAGTATTTGATCCCTCTCAAGAAAATGAATTGGACACCTACATGAGTAGAGAGGTTCGAGTTCTAGAGGGAGATGAGCCTCAAATCCTTACATAAGAAGAAATTGATCAAGGCCAAGAAGATCACTGTTGATTCAATCATGGATCAACTTGTACAACAATTGTCTTCCCTAAAGACACCGAATATGTTTGATTCCTTGATCAAGCTATTTGAAGATAAGAAGATGGATTTGAGAAAACAGTTGAAGAATGTGAAGATCTAGAATGCATAACATCTTGAAGCAGAAGCAGAGAATGCAGAAGTGGCGATAGCCACCTTGAATGACCTCCGATTATCATGGGATTCATTCATGCGAGGAATGTGTGCCAGAAGGAAGTAATTACTTTTAGTTGACTTTGGGAAGAAGAAGAAGCTCGTCTCATAAGAAGAGAAGAAGAAAGATGGGAGCAAATTGAAGATCAAGCTCTCACCATTCAAAGAAGATCCCTCAAGTGATGAGGAATATGAAGAACTCAATTCGTGACGAACCTCTTATCCATCTTATCATTTGGATAAGAAATGATGATTTCATGAATGAAGAAGATGATGAAGGAGAATGATCAAGAAGGAGTATACCCACAAAACAAACAAAAGATAAGTATTCAATTGTCATTTAATGATATTGTTTTGTTATGCATATTCAATTGATGTGTTATGCATGATAGATTGTTTGCATTAATGACTATATACTACTAATATGCATGTGATCGGTAAGTAGCTCATGGTGCTATACATATCTCGATTGCTACTTATCTAGAATGAAACCTCTTTACATGACATCTTGGATTAATGCACAATCTCAATGATGTCATATAGAAAGTTTCTGTGAGATATGGATGAATGTTGTATTGGCTAAACAGTTGCATGATGCATAATAATTTGTCGTTATGCATATGTTTTATGAAATAGTTCTAACCAAGCAATTGGTGCATTTGAATTGTAGGAAAGGTCCTGAACAAGCTCCTACAAGAAAACAAGGATGAGACTTGTTCTGAAGAACAAGTGATGACAATTCAATAAACATGAATCTAAAGCTCCCAGGGTCAGAGACACCATGACAAAAGAAAGAGCTTCAGAGAGCGGTAGATCCACCTCGAAGGATGAAGACCACCATGGGTATAAGAGATAACTCAAGATGAAGAAAAGAATGCCATGATCAAAGAATAAAAGTTGATCATGGGGAATGATGTATACGATATGATTTTGAGAGATAAAGGGAAGAATGTAGTATCTTCCATATGGATCTACAAGAACAAGTGTACAAAGCAAAGATTCATGATTTGCCTTAGAAAGAATAGACTATGACATGACATACTCTATTGACAAGTATATATCAAGCATAGAGCCACCTGTACAGAATGAAGAGGGAAGATGATACTCCACTTTAGGGGGAGTGACTACAAAAGATATTTAAGTTCGACATGGTACGACATGATGGACAGCTTCCTGTTGGATCAAGACTTTACCAAGAGTAAAGAGGGTTCCAACCTTCAAGGTTGAATGTAGAAGACTAGGATATGTTGATGACCGGACAAGACTAACTCATGTAAGATGTTATGATGAAAGAATACTAGAATGATGTTTGGGATACAGTCCCCAAACCAGAAGGAAAGAGTATAGTATCCTCCAAATGGATATGCAAAATAAAGCATGCAGGTGACAGAAGTATTGAGAAGTATAAAAGAAGATTTGTGGCCAGAGGTTTCTCTCAAAAAGAGGGAATTGATTATGAAGAGACATTTTCCCCAGTAGCACAGTATACTTCAATTAGAGCTACCATGGCACTTGCATCTATGATGAAGTGGGACTTACACCGGATGGATGTGAAAATAGCTCTTCTAAATGGTGTGATCAAAGAATAAGTATACATAGAACAACCACAAGGATTTGAATTTGAAGATAGAAATACTCACATATGCAAGTTGAAGAAGGCATTACATGGTCTTAAACAAGCTCCTCGATCTTGGTATGAAAGAATAGATGGTTTCTTGTCGAGCATGGGCTTTACCAAAAATAAAGTTGATCCTAACCTTTATCTCAAGGTTGTAGAAGATGAAATTGTCATCCTATTATTATATGTGAATGACTTATCCTTGACGTGAAATGAGAAACAAGTCATGGAAAGAAAGAAGAAACTAGCAGAAGAATTTGAGATGAAAGACCTTGGGTTAATGCATTATTTCCTAGGTCTGGAAGTATGGAAAAGTTCAGAAGAAATCTTTCTCAACCAGAGAAAGTATGCGGTAGAGATATTGAAGATATTCAATATGTTGGAATGCAAAGTCATGGCCACACCCATGGACTCCAACCTGAAGCTGTTAGCTGATGACTCATCAGAGTTAGTGGATATGAATCATTATAGATAGATCATTGGGTCATTGATGTACTTAACAAATACCAGACTAGACATTTGTTTTGTTGTGAACACCTTAATTCAATATCTTGTTCAACCAAGACGGGTTCACCTAGTAACTGCAAAACATGTGATGAGATATCTAAAAGGGACTATAGACTTTGGTTTATATTATGATGGTAGCCATGAGTATAGATTGTATGGCTACACAGATGTAGATTGGGCTGGAAGTATCTCAAACAGGGAAAGCACATTATGTAGATGCTTTTGTTTGGGGTCTGCTATGTCTTCATGGTTTAGTAGGAAATAGTCCAGTGTTTCTCGTAGCATGGCTGAAGCAGAATACATAGCAGATTACTCTGCTAAGTTGTGAAGCCATATGGATTCGAAAGATGATATCAAGTCTCCTTGAACTAAAGATGGATACTACATTGATTCTATGTGATAACAGAGAACCCCGTGTTCCGTCGTAACACATAGAAATCCGGTATTTCTACATTCAAGATAAAGATGCAGATGATGATGTTTCAGTATTCACATACTAGAGATACTGATGGTGATAGTTTAGTATTCACATACTGAAGATGTAGATGATGATGATTTAGATGATTATGTGTTGACGAAGCCTCTGTATCGAGTAAAGTTCGAACACTTTCGAGACAAGCTTGGTGTTGTTTGGAAAGATCTTCAGGAGTAGTGATGTTGCAGTGGGATTGTATCATCCCTGGGCACTTTCCCTAAAAGATCTGGAGACCTTGGTCCTCGAGAATGAAGAAGGAGTGTATCATCCCGGGACATCTGTCCATAAGTGATCCGGTGACCTCAGTCCTCAAGAATGAAGAGGGATTGTATCATCCCAGGACATCTGTCCAAAAGTGATCCGGTGACCTCAGTCCTCGAGAATGAAGAGGGATTGTATCATCCTGGGACATCTGTCCAAAATAGATCTGGTGACTTCGGTCTTCGTGAATGTGGTGGGATTGCATCATCCCTGAAATTTGGTTCAAAATGTATTCGGAAGGTCTCGGCCCCCGTGAAAGTGGTGGATTGCATCATCCCTGAACCTCGATTCAAAATGTATCTAGAGGTCTTGGCCCTCGCGAAAGTGGTGGATTGCATCATCCCTTAACCTCAGTTCAAAATGTATCCAAGGGTCTTGACCCCTATGAAAGTGGTGGGATTGCATCATCCCTGAACCTTGGTTCAAAATGTATCCGAAGATTTTTCTCCCCATGAATGTGGTAGGATTGTATCATCCTTGAACTTCGGTTCAGAATGGATTCGGTGACTTCGTACTCGAGAACATGTGTTGATCCCGTAATTCCTAGAGGAAGGATTGTCTGAGTTCCACATCTGTGTTGATCCCATAATTCTGAAAGGAAGGATCGTTAGTAACTCCATAAAGACCTAAATCTTGTAATTCCGAAAGGAAGAATCTTTGAATTGATCTCGTAATTCCAATAGGAAGGATTGTCTGAGTTCTACAGATGTGTTGATCCCGTAATTCCAATAGGAAGGATTTTCTGAGTTCCGCATCTATGTTGATCCCGTAATTCTGAAAGGAAGGATCGTTAGTAACTCCGTAAAGACCTAAATCCCATAATTTCAGAAGGAAGGATCATTGAATTGATCCCGTAATTCCAATAGGAAGGATTGTCTAAGTTCCACAGATGTGTTGATCCTGTAATTCCAATAGGAAGGATTGTCTAACTTTTACAAATGTGTTGATCCCGTAATTCCAAAAGGAAGGATCGTTAGTAACTTCGTAAAGACCTAAATCCTGTAATTCTGAAAGGAAGGATCATTAGTAACTTTGTAAAGACCTAAATCTCGTAATTCTGAAAGGAAGGATCATTGGTAACTCAGTAAAGACCTAAATCTCGTAATTCCGAAAGGAAGGATCATGTTGATGTTTTGATGATGTACTGATCGAAATATCAGCATGTGATGATGATGATATTTTTTATGTTTTGATGATGTAGATGATGATGATGTTTTCATCAATAATATCTGATCGAAAGATCAGAGTATTATTATGATGATGATGATGCTAATCGAAAGGTCAAAATACTGAAGATGTTGTTGATCGAAATATGTTGCTAATCAAAAGGTCAAAGTGCTGAAGATGTTGCTAAAGATGTTGCTGATCGAGAGGTCAAGGTATTGAAGAGGTTGCTGAAGTTGTTGCTAAAGATGTTGCTGATCGACAGATCAAAGTGCTAAAGATGTTACTGATCAAAATGTCGAAGATATTGTTGATGATTGAAAGGTCAAAGTGGTGAAGATGTTGTTGATCGAAAGGTCAAAGTGCTGAAGATGTTGCTGCTGATCGAAAGGTTAAAGTGCTGAAGATGTTTCTGATCAAAATGTCAAAGTGCCGAAGATGTTGCTAATCGAAAGGTCAAATTGTTGAAGATGTTGCTGCTGATCGAAAGGTCTAAGTGCTGAAGATGTTACTGAAGATGTTGTTGATTGAAAGGTCAAATTTTTGAAGATGTTGTTGATCGAAAGGTCAAAGTGTTGAAAATGTTGTTGATCAAAAGGTCAAAAGATGCTGATGTTGATTAAAGAGTTGCTGTCGTCGAATATTGAAGACGGAGACTATATAATGTTGAAAAGCTTCCAATGATTTATAGATGTGTTACCCTGATGATGCTGATGATGTCCTCTATCTCTCTCCTACTATTGTTGTTGTTGATGTTGTTGTAGAATACCCTTCCCGTTAATGGGGAGTGTTGAAATATTGTAACTTTGAAGAATATTCTATATGTATCTTTTGTGGTCCTTGATAGTCCTATCGAGAGAACCACTTCTATTATCTTGTACCCCGATGCTTCTAATTGGAAGAACTAATAAGAGTCATGAGGTTGTCCCCTTTAATTGTAAAGGTGGGTCATTAGCACCCCAGTGTGGTTACTTGAGCCTACATGATTAATGCGAGCCTACATGTTGGATGAGTTAATTGAAGTGAACGGATGAATATAAATAGAGGTGTAGCTCTCCTCATTTGAGCACACACTGTAATGTCCCTCTTATGCACCCCAAGAAAATTCGGATTTTCTGAATGTATGATGTACTCATTCTTCTGGTGTGGAGCTCAAGGCCAAGGCCCCGCCAGAAGAAAAATAATAAGAAAATCAATATAGTCGAAAATCCAAGTTGTAGGCTTAGGATCTGGTTGCAGCTTAATAATGGAAAAATTAAGCCTATGAAGGCAAAGCAGTAAGATTAGGGACCTCCTATTTATTTCCGTAATCAGCCCAAACTAAACTACCATAGGCTATCCTTTAGCTATAAGTCTGTTTGAGCTAGGAAGGAGAAGCC
>LPNX010824510.1:157860-173667 GCA_001517045.1 Pseudotsuga menziesii | reverse complement strand
TATATATAATCCATTAATGTGACAATGATGGTTTAATAAACAACTTTCTCCTCTATATAGTTGATGCGGATGGTTGAGAATAAGAATACAAAGGATATACCTATTAAACGATATGTTATGTAGGTTATACCTTAAAATCAAAAGAAATTATGGGGCACCATTATGTATAACGATAGTAACACAATGCTATCATCGCTAAGTGATGTATATGTCAACATGAGTAGATGAGGACCTTGTGCATTAATGAGAAATTCAGGGTGCAAATTTCTTGGAGAGAATCAAGGGAATTATTCCCATAACAAGAAATTCCTTACCTTACGACTTATTAAATTTGCAGACTGTTGCAGCAATATTTATGCCACTCTGCTTGAGCGAAGCTAAAAAAGGGAAAACACCTTAATATTCCAACGTCTATCCAGCGATGGAGAGAAGAATCTCTGTGCCCTTTAAGAAGGGGCCTCTACATTTTTTATGGGGAGGATCATGGGAAAATTGGAGGTTGAAGAGTAAAACGGTGAGAGAGCTCGGTGTTTTTTTTTTTTTGGGAATGTATCCTTGCGTTCGAGATAAGGGATCTCTGCACCTGTTAGAGGAGACCAACATCGTGTGCTGGGAAATGGATGCCTGCGATATTGGGGTGGCTGGCTGTGTTTTGACCAGAGGAAAAATGGGGAAATGGCGCACTCACATAAGTTACTTCTGTCTACGTTGGGGAGAAGGAGAGCACGTCGTGGGCAGATGGAAAGTATTGGCATCTGCGATTTGCTTATATATATATTCCTGCGTTTTGCACACCGAGATGAGCACTGTGATTTGCCTAAATATATCCTTGCGGCTTTTGCATATGGAGGGGAGCACCTGCGATTCAACTTGCAGTTGGAGGAGAGCAGCCGCGATTTGCCGATGGATCACCATGATTTATATCACTGCAATGGTATAGTTTGCTTTAGAACATCTCTGCGATTCCTTTAAGAGTTTACACCTGCGTTTCCTGGAGTGTTTCTCTGCAGGTTACATGTTTTCAGGGAGTATTCTCTGTGATTTAATGTGTGGCAGCTCTACATATTTTAATGAAGTAACAACTCTACGATTTTAATGTGTGGTAGCCCTGAAATTTTTCCTTGATTTCGATCTGGAATTTTTGTCCTGTACTATAAATTCTAAGACGAAAACTTTGTGGCTGTCAAAACAACCGCTAGGATCACGTTCCATCGTAGGTTAAATCGATAACTCGTAGGTATGGGTCGCTTGGATCCATTTGGAGGTTAGATCTATAGTTAATCATTTTTGTTAAAGATAACCTCATCAAAGGAACAGTATGTAGTGTGTGAACCAGATCGACAAGACCTGGAAGCTGCAACCATCGTTTATTTCCTGCTTTGGAAAAACAAATATCTTTGGTTCGATGGGTTAAGGCCATCCCATTGTTAGAAGAGTTTGTAGTGTATGGGTTAAAATTGTTGCCTGTGTTTATCTGCCAAGCCATATCTAATCATCTGGTTTGCCTACGATCTATAGACAACGTTTGATTGCTAAATTTAAAACGTTAGAACCCCTACTAGATTGGGAGATTACTCTATGAGCTGTAGAATCCTGTTTATTCTAGACCTGTGAGTACTATTTATGGTGGCGAATCGTATGATTTAAATTTAGATTGATCATCGATTCCAAGATGGGATTTCATTTCTATTGATGTGGATAGGAACTTAGCATCATCTTGCTGCAAGCTGTGGATGCATACCTTATAGTTCACATGGATGTTAGTTACCCTTGGTTTTATATTTCAACAACCCGTGCCATCACGCTAGTTTCAGTTTACCATGTCACTGTTTGCACACTTGAAGCATTTAGGGATTTGTTTATAAAGGGTAATGGTGATATGGAGACGTGAGCATCAATATGTGTTATACCTTAGACTTTGAGTTTGGATTTTTATGCTCGTATTTCGATTTCATATAGGAAATTGATAAGGGTCTCCATTGTGAGTTTTTATCCTGAATGTATATGTGTTAAGCTTACAGTTTCATATCAAGGATCAATGCGTGTTATGTCTATGATTCCACATCGATATTTTTATTCTATTGTGATGTCTGCGATTTGCATCTCTGCATGGTTTGGACATTAAGCCTATGCTTTCATATACTGGATCGAAATAAGGTATACCTGCTAACTCATATATGTAGTATGTGTTTTTGCTGTCTCGAAGCTATCTGTGGTTGTCATGGGTTTGTATCTCCATCGACTGTATGCCTTATGTGGATAGAATGATCTCAAGGAAAGTAAGAAAATCACATCTGCAGTCTCTTATTAAGCTGTTGGTATTTTAACTGTAAAATTAAAGGAGGTTCTTAGACCCCGGTTATTTGTTCTTTCCTTTACTGGGAAAACCCCACGAAGTTATGTCAGTAGTTTTTCTTTTCTCAAGATGGCCTTGCGATAAGGCTAGCTAGCAAGGATTGGCTCATTCTCTATGTGAGAGAGATTTTGTTGAAATATTGCAGCATTGGAACTGCAGTTTTGTAATCCTTGTTTGAATACTTAATCAAAAGTCTGGACGGTCTGGTCTAGACATTTTTTGTGGATGTAGCCCAGGGATTGGGTGAACCATGGTACATTGGTCTCTTTTTGTGTGTTCTGATGTATTCTTTGTCGTGTATCTTGACTTACTTATTTTATGTCTCGTGTACTATGAATGATTTTGATCATATGGTGGTAAATAAATTGTTAAATGGTTAACCCAAAGGAGAATGTTATTGACCTTAGTATAATATTCAGTTGGAGAACTGAAGGACAAAGTTATTCCTTAGGTATACTAAAGTTCTGATTTAATGTGCAAGTCGTAAGTGATAAAATAAGGCTGTAAATTGTTGTCAATAATACTGTAAATTGTTCAGTGATAAAAGTAATGCTGTAAATTGTTGGGCATGGGGTGCTATTGTAAGTTGTTGAATGATTTTTTAAAAATGCGTGTAGTGGGGATATTTTTGAATTCTGGGTTAAACATGTTTTGAACGAAATGCAATGAAATTAGTTTGGACTAGATTTGTAGTAACAGCACAAATAGATTTTTTTTTACCCCCACATTTTTCATACGTAACGACATTAGGTATAAGGGGGATGCCACACACACTCTCACTTGTGTAGTGCATTAGTGGAGAAGAGAAGTAGCTGGAGAAGGAGGAGGATCAGGCTTTGATCTCCTTGCTGGTTTTATCTTTTATCTTTTTGGGGCATCTATATTGAGGAAGCTTTTGCTAGGTTTTTTCCTTTAGGGTTTTCCCAGGATAAATCTTTGTGTTCCTTTTGTATGGTTGTGCTTGTCTATCTTTCAGTGATCCTGTTTATATGCTTTTGTTATGAAAATGAAATGAATTATTGATGTCTTAGCTAAGCATATGAAAAGTTAACACTACTTTCCATGAAATGATTAAGCTTCCTTTATTTAATTGGCGTAATTTTATTTAACATTATGGTTAAGTTCAAATTGGATTGAGAACCTAATTTAAGGAATTTTTTTTAAATATAAACACTTAATAAATCTAGACCAAAGTATATAACTTAACCATCTTTTATATTTAAAAAATAAAAAATAGAAACAAAAAAATTTCTCGATCTTACTTATTCACCGCAATTCATTAATACACATTTAAAATAAGAATTACAATTCCTTATACAAACTTACCAACAAACAAAAAATGCTCATAATACTATTCATGACTAATCAATCCAATATAAGTTAAATTTTATTCACCAATATGCTTTATTGATGTAACATCCCTTGCCACCTCGACCCAAAACTCACAACATAAGTAAACATCACTGTAAGTACTGACTCTAAAACTCTGTCAAGTTGCGGATATAATTGATAGGGTTAAAGACTGAAAGCTTCGAACGACTAAAAACGATAGTTGGCGACAAATGCACTAGGAGAAAGGGGCATTGAGGAAGGTAGAAGCTAGCGACTCGATGAATGATCATTATGTGTCATCCGAGTACTTCTGAGTGCTAAGGAGATAGAGAGCTGTGTTTATTTACTAACACAATAGCCCTTTGTATAGTTAAAAATGTTAGTATAACTTTTATGAAACATGTGTTTATTATATGATGCATAACCAATATTAGATGAAAAGCCATGAAAGGACATAGTTATCATATTAATGCCTTTTGTAAAGTTTGGACATTATTGCACATTGTTTTAAAATAAAGGAGAATATTTGGTTAGTACATTGGTGTCTTGTGAGAGCATTAGTGTCCCACTAATGCTCAAGCGATCAAGATCAAGATTTAAAGGGTTAATATTATTACAATGGAAAAATTAATAATAATAAAAAAGGTGTAAGACCTTTTATATTAACTCTTAATAAAAAAAACCCAATACCTTAGTATGGTTAAAAGGAAGAGGTAATATAATTAAAAGAAAAATGCTTTTGGCATAAAAGGAAGGGATACTAAAATGTATAATTGGAAAGGTTAAAATACTAAAAGAGAGAAATGCCTTATAAGTAAGGGAAAGGGTGTTCTCGGAGGTAAAGGCTTGGGGAAAACAAATGACACATGACTACATTCTATCATCAAGTAGCCCTCTCTAAACATATAATATACATATTGTCCATGGATTAAATTGCATAAAATATGGGTAATACAACCTATACATGCACATAGGTAAATATATATATTTATGTATATACACTACACATGTATATATATGCATATTTAAAGAAAGGGCTTATATTCGTAGGTTTCATGAAGGGAATGAAAGTGTATATTCTAAATGAAAGGAATAAAAATGCATTTAGGAGAAATTGCCTTCAAATCATGGAAGCTGATTTTCGGCCTGTTATGGAGGAATTCTGACAAAAATCTTTTACACCTTCGGCAATTTTTTGGGGAAACCTGCAAAACAACAAAATGAGTTGCATATTCAATGCCTTATTGTGTGGGAACGTTGTTCCGAAGGAGAGAGAATCATTCCTCTCATTATTTATTTGGGGAGTTTGGAGCTTAGGGGGGGCGACATCTTACTCGGAGATTTCCGTAGGAAGTACCTTCCCTCGTGTTTCCTAGTCGACGACAGTAACCCTAAGGAGAAGGCTACGCCTTCATGGGGAAAAGAAGATGAAAGGGTGCTAGCTGCGATCCATGACCTCTTCCTGGGTTGTGCGATGGTACTGTGTAAACTCCCTAACCTTTCTTGAAAATAAATACGATTGGCTGCCTCTTGAAATGACATATCGATTGCCTCTAAAAAGCATTTTTAGACATCCTTTCCAATTTACGGTTTTCTTATTACAGTGTTGCTGCTCTTTATACACCTACTTTGATATATTTTCCGAGCTAAAACCTCTACACTCTATTTGATAGAGCCATATTCTATCAAAGTGCTTGGGCGTCTTTTTGGATCTGAGATTTTACCTTCTACGTGTGGCAAGACTGATAGGAATAAGTGCGAGTATGAGATATTATATATTTTTATGGATATAGGAGAGACACCCCCTGTGTGGGACGGTACATATAAGCTTATTGCATCCTTTTAGCATAAACATAACTTATGGTTTTCTTTATATGAACTGAATTTCACACACACTTTATACCTGTAGTCGATACCTATGCAGGCATTGTCGCAGATCTGAAACCCTTGAGAAACAACTGGGCGTCACTACGACTTAGTTAGTTTTTGGTTGACATGAAATATTATATTTCTTTCAATGCAAACAAGCCCTTTGGCTATGATTCCAAGTCTATCATTATAGTCCCTTTCGTGGAAAAACGTTTGGAACTGAAACTAAGTAATGTAAGCCTCTGCGTCTTGCATCTACACTCCGGCATAACTTCAAGTCTGTGTTTTCAAACCGGAACCCTGTAGGCAAGTAATGCATCCTTGTTATGGATTTTGAAATAGAGTTTGTACCATGTGCTGTATGTTACAGCGATGTGTGATATGCGTCTTACATCCACACCTCATCATGAATTCAAGTTTCCGTTTCGAACCGCAACCCTGTAGGCAAGTAATGCACCTTTGTTATTGCTTTGAAATATATTTTTTACCTTGTGCTGTATGTTACACCGATGTGTGATATGTGTTTTACATCCACACCCTAGCATGACTTCAAGTCTGTGCTTCGATCCAGAACCCTGTAGGCGAGTAATGCATCCTTGTTATGGCTTTGAAATAGATTTTGTACCATGTGTTGTATGTTACAGCAATCTGTGATACGCATCTTGCATCTACACCTCAGCATGACTTCAAGTCCGCGTTTCGAATCGGAATCCTGTAAGCAAAGAGGTGGACGAATTCCATTAGTAGTAAACCTTTTTATGATTTTTCTTAATAAGGGCTACCATTGGTAAATTGGAATACAATAAAACTATAATGGAGTTGCGAAACTACACCTGATGGATGGCGTGAACAGTTATAACAGGTTTTCCTTAGTGTTGCTTGAGTGACCTACAGGGAAAGCTTTCAAAGAAAGTTTGGGTGATTGAAATTATAAATACTAACAATTATTTGGGTAAACACTATATTCTCATGTGCTGTATTAAGTGCTTTTTGGGTAGTATGTTTATAACAGAATCGTCGAGCAGGGTATCTTGCTTAGGGAATCTTAGGGATGGGTTCTAACCTTAATCCTTACCTTAGTGGGTTCGTCTCCTAGGCTCAGGGGTGACTTTAGGCAAAATAACGCAAGCTAGATAGAGTGAGTTGGTTGGGTGGAAAGTCGAAGTTGAGTTTTCAGGTGGTTTTTAAGTGCTAGCAGTTAAAATTCAGTCGTTGCATTATTTTATGACATGATTTGTGATTGATTTGTTCCATTTTATATATTTTGATTATTACATTATGATGTTTTTGAGCTTACCCATTTAAAGCCAAGATATGGATGCAAGTAATTTGTTATCAGGGGAAAATAGAAAGTAGTCTATGCATAAGATGAGAGTATGGTGGTTACCATACAGCATACACACACCTGAGTATGCAAAGGATATATGTTCATTTGTCTTCATCGAATTGTAACTACCTAACCCTATCTATTGTAATTAGCAGAGGCATGTTGCTTTGATCGGCAGTAGCATCAGCAGTTCCTATTCCTTTTCCTATTACTGGTATCTACAAGGATGGCGGATGCTATAAAGGTTTGTCTTTATGTATTGTGTAAAGTTGCGACTATGGATAGTATTCATCTTAAATTAAGAACGTGTTGCTTTTGTGATTTTATTCTAAGAACAATTGTGCGACCAAAATATTGTATCGACCATACCCATGTTGTTCTTACTCATTGTCTAGTTTTGATTGTGAAGAACCTCCTAATTATACTTGGTGTGTGAAATCATTGAAGTATGGACATAAATAATGGAACCGTCCTGCAAGGACGATAACATCTTATAACTTATGAATAAACATAACATTATGTATATATTGAAATCTGATTGAAAGGAAAATGGCACTTTAGTGTGATGGAATAGCCTCCACGAATGTTTCTGAGAACTATTTATGATTTAAGATGGTTTAGGGTGCTTATTATGTAGCATGCTTACTATCCTAGGATCACATCAAAGAAGACCAAGAGTTAACAAGATGTATGTTATATTAATTCACCTGCAAAATGCTTATGGTTAACAAACAAAATTGACTTAATTGGGTATAACTAAATCTCCGTGATAAAAGTGAAGAGTTGCTAGCATTCCTTCTAGGATTATATCCCAATTCATTTGGGAATATTACATTTTGTGTGTCCTTGATGAGGTTATCTTATAGGTATATTATTTCTATGTTCTCATGGTGAGAAAGAATTCTTTTGAATGAATTGAATCTAAGGAGGAATGTTTAAGGAAGATTGTCTGTTAATCTTTGTACGATGATAGATAGTCTAAAGAAGGAGAAAAGCTAAAGTTATCACTGAAAGGCTCTTTTGATAATTATTACAAAATATGGATCTTAGGAATAAATGGAATGACTGTTATTATTATTAGGAATGGAAGGGCTGGTTTCTTTTCAATGTGTTTTACTTTCACCACCCAATTATCGTAAGAGTAGTGGTACCGTACATTTAAAAAGATAATTCGAGGAAAAATCTTGTACCACTTTCGGGTGCATTACATATGGTATCAGAGCCAAGGTCAAAACACTCGGGCCTATTTGGGCTCAAAAATGATCCTACATATTTTTCTTTAGTAAATGATGATCAAGTTTTGCTTGAAATAACAACAATCAACAAACTCAGATTGACCTACAACAGAAGTACCTTAAGATGCATCAACTGCAAATAATTATTTAGTCATGCAGGAACAACTTCTCCACTTCAATGTGAGGCACAATGAGGTAAGTACATAGCTATGTTGATATTTCATTTGTTTTTGGAGATGTTTAATCCGCGGCTAAGACAATTGTCTCATCTCTATTTGAATTGCACAAAATCTTTTGGTAAGGTATGTAAGTTTGCATAAACGAACTTAGGGCCAATAAAATTATCATATAAATAGTAAAGTGGAACTTGAATTGCTAAAAGAAGTGACCTTTAGGGCCTACATTCATAGTTTGGACTAGCCACTTATGACCTTATAAATATATTTGAAAAGATTCTTAGTAATTCCATGTTGAAAAAATTGTAATAGGTTACATGGTGAATATTTTTGTTGAGGACTAGAAAGGAAAAGGGTCACGTCATTATCATTAAAATATATAGGACTCGAAAAGAATTGGTGAAAATCGAATTAGAATTTAAGTTTCTATACCTTTTGTGTTTGCTTTTAGCAATGAATAAAACATAAAGTGGTTAAAGAGGATATGTTTCAACTCTATTTAGAGGTCCAATCATGTCATGAAGAATAAGTAAAACTTACCTTCTATGTACCATTTTAAAAATAAGGAAGTGAAAGATCTTGGAGATAACACGGTAGCTTCTTGGAGATGATGAGGTAACTCATCAATGATTATGAATAACATCATACTTGATGCTCCCCCTACATGTGTGCACATCAATAGCATATGACTTTGAGTCCTAAATGGACATAAACCTGAGGTAAAGTTATGTGTTGTCATGGAACTGCTATCATCTTATCATAAAATAGTAGTTTTGGAAATAATGGTGAATGATGATATAAGTGTATACTAATTGGTTTCTAAAGATGCTATCTTGTGAAGTGTTATAAAGTAGAATGGGAATTGCTTACAAGAAGTTCTAATTAGATTTCATTGGCTACTAAATGAATGCTAAGTGAATGGAGAATTAGAATGAAAAGTTGTGGTTAGATGCAAGATTACAACTATTGTAATAGCTGGCGTGCAAGTGAAGCGTAGGAATCAAGTTGTGCACATAAAGACTATTGATATTTCATATGTACTTGCAAGGTACGACAACAAATCTTTAAAGTTGTGAAAGTAGATTTACTTATGAACTTGGGCTACAGTGCAGACCAAGGTAAGTAATAAAATGCGTTGTGCTTAAAAAAGTAAATAAAATGCCTTAGTAGTAAAAAGAGTGCACTAGTATAAAGACTCTTATCTAATGAATGAGAGATGAAGTAAGACATGACTTATGCTAAAAAAGTTTGATGTTCTTTGAATCAATGAGATGATAAACTTACCACCTATGGAGTGATTGCAGGCATGGGAAATTGTGGCCATGAGGAATGCTAAAGCTCTAGGATTGTAATGAGTTACAAAGATATGAGAAAAATATCATGCGCATAAAGTTGTTACCATGAGGAAACTGGTGATGAAGGCAGTGGATGAAAGCTACCTTGTTTTCCGTTGGGCCAGCTAGGGACCACTATTCATTCTGGAGACGCCTAGATGTAAGACGTTTGGTTAAGACTCATTCCACACACATTAAGAGGAATGTCACAAGAGTGGGGGCTCTGTGAAGAGAATAACCTCCAGGTGTTATGGTGTGCGAGAATGAAAGTGCATCAGCTTGGCGAAGCACCCTGAATAGCACAAGAAGGAGATACACCTGATGAAGGGTATCGTCCTTTGTGTTGGGTAGCTTGGATCTATAAGCGCCTTGAATATCACAAGAAGGAGATATTCCTAAGGAAGGGTATTGTCCTTGTGTTGGGTAGCTTGGATCAGTACTTGGAGTACTGTTGGCACTTGAAGTGATGGGATGGAGGACATCCGGAGAAAATCATAATGCGGGGAAGAGGTATGTGCTTTTTAGGTAAACTTTTACCTATGAGGTAATATGGTTATTGGAAAATAGAACTGACATGTATATCAGAACCATTGTGGATTATGAAAATTGTATAGTGTTGCATTTTGAACTATAGATAGTTATGAATGTCAATGTTAGTAGACATGCATATATATATGTTCAAAATGCAGGTTGGTGACCTAATCCCACCTAACAAGAGGGATTAAGAAATATAAAAGCAAGCATTCAGAACCTGAAGAAGGAATGGAGACGAGGCTGGAAAAATAGGTAACACCGAGGATGGTGTTAATTCAAAGGGGGAGAGGATGTAACATCCCTCGCCACCTTTACCTAAAACTCACAGTGTAAGTAAACATCACTGTAAGTACTAACTCTAAAATGCTGTCAAGTTGTGGATATAATTGATATGGTTAAAGATTGAAATATTTGAACAACTAAAAATGACAATTGGCGGCGAATCCACTAAGGGGAAGGGGCATTAACAAAGGTAGAACCTAGCGACTCGATGAATGATCATTATGTGTCATCTGAGTACTTCTGAGTGCTAAGGAGATAGAGAGCTATGTTTACTTACTAACATGACAACCCTTTGTATAGTTAAAAATGTTAGTATAATTTTTACAAAACATGTGTTTATTATATGATGCACAACCAATATTAGATGAAAAGCCATGAAAGGACATAGTTATCATATTAATGTATTTTGTAAAGTTTGGACATTATTGGGCATTGTTTTAAAAGAAAGGAGAATATTTGGTTAGTCCATTGGTGTCCTGTGAGAGCATTATTGTCCCACTAATGCTCAAGCGATCAAGATCAAGATCTAAAGGGTTAATATTATTACAATGGAAAAATTAATAATCAAAAGAAGGTGCAAGTCCTTTTATATTAAGGGTGAAATCATGAAGTTGGGTGTCTATTTTGGCGGGGTCTATGACAAAATCGAAGTTTTTTTTACATGTTTCTCAACTTCGAACAAAGAAAAGTTGTATTTGTGTTTAGAATTTCACTTTCGAGTAAAAACAAAAGTTGTAAACAATCGTGTTAGCTTTCTATCTGTTATTTTTCAGAATTTTTTTATTGGCATTTGATATGTCATTTTAGCAATTGTTTGACAGTATGTTCTTAAGTAATGAAATTATGGTAAATAGTCATGTCGGAAGACGTAACTTTATTCATTATTAAATTATTGTTTATGAAAAACAAAATATGTTAGTACAATCTAGACAGATTGTACTAATGCATGACTATAATTTTGTATCCAACAGAGACATACAATAATTATTAGAATTTTTTGAAGTGGACCTACCTGAAAAACTATCATAAAATTGACATGTTTAGGGAGACGTTACACTTTGTATAATTTTTCATTTCATAACACAAAATTGAAAGTACCCTTTTGAAACTAACACATCAAACTTGCGTACCACTCGTTTTTCAATTTTTTTCATAATGTCATTTTGAAGTTATTGATTTTTCATTTCACTGGTTTTTCTTAAAATTTCAAGCAATCCAAACCCCTTATAGGAAAAATATTCTAAGTATTTACTGTATGTCATGAAATTTAATAAAAATCACATTTATAGAAACTAGATTGAATTATGCATGTAATGGTAGTATTTGTGAAATGAAATAGCAAATATTTCATATGATCCGATATGTCCGAAATTGCAAAAAGATTCAGGAAAAAGCTGGAGCACTGATTTCTGAAGATTTGCAGGTGTTCGGCCGAACATGTTTTTCGGCCGAACAATTATTAGTTCGGCTGAAACGTTAGTTTTAACTGACGGAATAATTTTTCGGCCGAACAAATAGTTCGGCCGAAAATACTTTTGTTTTTTATCGTCGGCCGGGAAAAATGCGCCGGTTGAAAACACAAAATTCATATTTATAAAAAATATGAATTACACATTTTCGCGTTTTTTAAATCATTCGTATTATACAAATACTCTGTAATTTGTAAGGTATGTACTGCAACTTTTTTGAATATATATATATTTTTCTTTGTATTTCAGAGCATTTTTAGGAAGATTATTTTTATCTTTGTTGCATTTATGGGCACTTTTAAGAAGATTATTTTTATCTTTGTTGAATTTCTAGGCACTTTTAAGAAGATTTTTTTTTTCTTTGTTGTATTTCTGGGCACTTTTATGAATTTTTTTTTGTCTTTGTTGCATTTTTGGAGACTTTTATGAAGATTTTTTTTTCTTTGTTGCATTTCTAGGCTTCTAAAGTGATTATTTTTTTTATGGTGAAGATTCTTGCTAGGGAAAGCTATTATAATTTTAAGGTACAAATTAAATAATCATGGGCAACAAAAGAAACCGAAGTAGAAAATATGATCGCACTCGAGATGATGCCGAACATTATGCCAAAAATAATGAAGCTAAAAGGCGCAAATTGTAAGATCAAAATATTACAAATGTTGAGGAAATTCTTGATGATGATGTTAATAGAGATTTGGATCATAATGTTGATGATATGAATGCTCAAAATCAGATTCGAGAACAAGAAATTGACTAAGGTATGTTCAAATATTATTTTGTTTTTTTTAAATCCAATAATTGTTTTTGTAAATGTTTATAATGTTGAATATGATTTACGAAACACATATACAGATTTACTTCATAATGTTGATCAAGATGTTGAAGACATTGATGAAACCGAAAATGACGATGTTGAAGACATTGATGCAAATACGCGTTCAAGTATAGGTATGTAGATATATATATCAATTGGTTCTTGTCATTGGGATCCCATCTAGTTTTGCTTTAGTACATGTTTTGCTTTAGGGTTAAAGGTTTGTTCTCCAAAATATGCTAAATTGTAATTTAAATTGAAATATGTAGGTAGTTTCATCATTGAAGATGACATGTTACAGAATGTTGATAGAGAAAAATTCAGAGACCCAAAACCTTAACATATTGTGTGATATCATGTTAAAAAAATGCATGAACAATTTCTAAAAGGTGAATCAGTGACAGCACAAGCTCAATTTTTGAGGTGTTTGTTAGTCTCCAAGAAGTTAAAAGAAGCTTGGTCATTATTGGGCATTCAAAAAGAGACAAAAGATACAAAGGTGAAACAAAATGTGGCCAAAAATATAGCCGGTGCAATAAAATCTATTGGAAAATCCAGAAAGAGAGATACTAGTGCTGCACGCAGAATAATACAAACAACGATTATTTCATCTAGTACGCGGAAAGCACGTTTGACAACACGTATCGCAAGAGTTATTGGAACTTCGCGCAAAACATTGTACAAATATAACAAATTTCGATTACGCATAGATGAAAATGATGAGCTTTCTTGTCGGGCAATTATTTGTAGACAACCTTATAAAGATAGGCTCGGTGAAAATGTTAAAGCTATGATACATGAATATTGGGTGGAAAATTCTCGTGTTTCACCAAATGCAAGGGATGTGATACGCCGAAGAATATCTCGAAATCAATATGAAAGCCATCCAAAACATATATTGGAGATGACTCAAATAGAATTGTTCAATAAATACAAAGATGAGCACAAGGAAGCGATTGTGTCAATCAATACATTTGTACAACAGAAGCCATGGTATGTTAGACCTGTCACTATTCGTGACACATTTTGTTGTCGTTATCAAGCATTCACATAGAGCGTGATGGCAAGACATACAGTTCAAACAATCATGGAATGTTTTTCCAGTAGGAACTATTTTCTCTGTCGTTGATTTTGCAGAGAATTACACATTTCAAGCACAAAAAGAAATACAAAGTGAATATTATCATTCTGACCAAGTTTCCATATTTGTCCATGTTCTATATAGACATGATCAACACAATGTTGATGACATAGAAAGCACGAATGACAATCTACANTGTCCATGTTCTATATAGACATGCTCAACACAATGTTGATGACATAGAAAGCACGAACGACAATCGACATGTGATCAAGGAATATCATTTCTATATCAACGACGCTCGCATGCATGATACGCACTATGTGCAACATTGTTTTGATATTATTTATGATTCATTGAAAACACGAGGAATTTTAATCAATGAACATTGGATATGGTCAGACGGATGTGCAGGGAAATTTAAATCTTCACGATCATTCTTTTGGCTATGTCGCCTTCAAAGAAAAACAAATATTAAACATCATTGGAATTTCTTTGAAACTGGTCATGGAAAAGGAGAACATGATGGTGCAGGGGCATGTGTAAAACGAGCACTTCGAAGACATCAAATGAGTCATTCTGCCGATCGATTTGTGTCTGCTGATCAAGTTGTTCAATGGTGTCGTTTAAATCTTAGCCATGAATACAATCATCGATCAAAGGATGTGCGCAGGTATGAACANAATCAAATTTATTTAACATGTACATAGATAGTATCATTTTGTCTTGAACACATGTACATAAAATGTTTATGTTTGACAGGTTTTTTTGGCATATCGGAGTCAAAAATGTAGACATATCAATCCCATATGATGCTAGCACCATTCATGGGACTCGAGATTTACACTCTATCAAAACAAAAAACTTTCAAAATGTGTTTTCATTTGATAATAGGAAGTTAACATTTTTTTGCCATGTTTGCGTGGAGGACATAGAAACAAACGATATCTGTGAAAACATCAATGACAATTATGTTAAACCTTGGAAACACAATGAAATTAATCAAAAGGGGAAATTGCCACTCGCAAGCGTTGAAGAGTTGGAATCATAAGACATGTCAATATCAACTGATGGTGACAGAATTTCCGATATTGTTAGAGAAGGTAACTTGATACATACATTTCAATAATTGTCATTTTTTTATAATGAAGATGAACTTGACAAATTATTTGATTTATTTTCTTACTTATNTTTATTTTCTTATTTATGTCTAGGAGATGTATTTGCTGTGGTTGCACCGATAGACAACAGTGAAAATGTTAAATATTATTTGATGCGATGCACGGAGAGGAAGATGAAATTATTGGATGACTATGATGACAAAGGTTTTATATACGAAAGAGGGTCAATTATATTGAAAGGTTATTTTTTTCAAGAAACACATCAGAATGAAAGTGATGTNGCTGTGGTTGCACCGATAGACAATAGTGAAAATGTTAAATATTATTTGATGCGATGCACGGAGAGAAAGATGAAATTATTGGATGACTATGATGACAAAGGTTTTATATACAAAAGAGGGTCAATTATATTGCAAGGTTGTTTTTTTCAAGAAACACATCAGAATGAAAGTGACGTTCACTTTAAAGACTACCAACCTGATGTCATATGCTGCCAGTATAGTCATTTGGTATGCGCAGCTCACATAAAGTTGACAGAAGTTAAATCAAATAAAAAAATTAAAGCTAGAAAATGGAGAATGTCAAAAGGTGATCATGAAAGAATCATTGAAGACGGAATTCCTTTACAATCTTATGTCTAGTTTTAAATGTCAAATAGAGTGATTATATTGATATTACTTGAATTACTATGAATTTATATGCACATTGATTATTGATAAGTTTGCTAGATTGTTGAATACATATGTACATCAAATTGATTGATGAATTGCNACATTGATTATTGATAAGTTTGCTAGATTGTTGAATACATATGTACATCAAATTGATTGATGAATTGTATTGAATTGGCCATAACTTTTGATCCACTCAGATTCAA
>LPNX010824510.1:16412-154709 GCA_001517045.1 Pseudotsuga menziesii | reverse complement strand
ATGCATCATGTAAAGTGGCTATATTTAATATTGTAGAGTGGTAGTATTTCATATGATTACATCTCCAACAAAACAACACACTCAATTTACATGACCACATATACTTGTGGTCATAATTAATTTGTGGTACAACAAACATTATCACATATAATTGTCCAAATAATTCATTTCTGGTACAAATTTGTAGCAAAAATGTTACAATACCATTGATCTCCTTTTCCCATAAGGGATTTTCAATTACAACATTTTTTGTTAACCAACAATCCCAATGGATTTTGGCTATACATAGTGATAAAAATGAATAAAACCGATACTTTTGTGTAGAAATAATTATGTACAACAAGGCCTCTCGCATCCAATTATGATGCATCTTGTCTGATAGAATTTTTCTCAATTGGGGTATAAGTACCTTCACCCGAAAAGAAACTTGAAAATACAAGACAAGTCAGTAAATATAGGGAATTTGTTCCTTCACTGAAATGGAAGGATATAACAAAACTTAAAGAATATGACAAGTGGGGTTTGAAGAATATACAATACCACTTCGGTAAGATTTGAAGTGAAAGAGTCTTCGCATGTTGATAAAAGAAGCATGGCTATGTAATCAAGTGATGAAGCATAATACATAGATCCATTGTCACTAGACAACTTGATTATACCATCAATGAAAATAATAACATATAAGCTTCCATAATATCGAATGCACTAGTAAAATCATTTCCAATTGTCGGAAACATTTTCTTGGAGTGGAAAATGGGAGCAAAGTAAGAATAAGAGGGGATCCCTAGGTGCATTGTGTTACAAATATAAATTGCTTCAACCATTAATCAAAAATTGAAATTTCAAAGGTATTTTGTATCTAATAAAGATAGTAGATCTTCTCAATTCACCTATTTGGAATTGAGGATGGATAAGATCTAGTGGCCTTGATCAACATGAATGCATAGAGATTGTATCAAACTCGTTATATGTATATATGTGTTTAAATTATGCACAGTGGGTGTTCTTTTTAATGTCTAAAAAAAATCATTTTTTGGCGTGGGTAGAGTAGGCATTGGAACCAAAATGAGTATCACTCGTACTACATTTCTAGATAGACATGGGGTGAGTCGAAATATGCAACTTAATTCCCCAACTATGCTTATGTGTACGAAAAAGGATGTGGTTTAATTGCGACTATGATTCACATTCATAGGC
Organism: Pseudotsuga menziesii; assembly: GCA_001517045.1. Taxonomy (NCBI): domain Eukaryota; kingdom Viridiplantae; phylum Streptophyta; class Pinopsida; order Pinales; family Pinaceae; genus Pseudotsuga; species Pseudotsuga menziesii. The sequence continues at coordinate 153,512 of LPNX010824510.1, read as the reverse complement.
ACAACTTGGGATACACCGATAGAAGAATAACTGAAACAGTAAAAACATACACATTTAGCAAACAATAAACGCATACAAGAAATGCAAGGGGAAAACAGCACTGATAGAGCATCCCTACTCTTTTGGCATAAACAACATGCAGCTTAAAGATGCAGCTTAAAGAAGTAAAAGAGACAGAGGAATCAGATGAAGAAAATAACACTGATCAAAGACTAAACATGGAAATGGAATATTTCAAGATAAGAATGACAAACACAATGAGTTCTAATAAAATTTCAGCAATCTTAGATGAAATCCTAAACATTCAAATATATCCAGCTCATTAAAATGAAACTTGGGTACACTAAGACTATAGACATAAACATAATACAAACACGAAGTTCGAAAGAATTAAATGACTTTACTATATATCAATCTTAGATAACATAGGAACATTATAACACATACATGACAGGCTACTTACATCAGATAGAGATTATATTATATTCAATCAACCACCATTCCTACCCACCACACTATGCTACCAGACAACACACATTTCTGGAATTACCAGTTACAATCAACTTCAATTATTATCCCTCAAATTGCATGGTAGTTATGGTTTCTTCAAAGCTTTAGATTTTTCTATCAGCGAAAGAGAGTTAGAACTGACAATTTTAGTCAGTTTAAGAGCGAAGCACAAAAATTTATAGAGTGCTGTTTAGAAGTTAAATGAAAATTGTGTTGTTTAGAGTGCTGTCTTCCTGGTCTTGCTAACTACCCTGCCCTTATTTTAAGGACCTTACCCAAACCTGAGTAGAGCTCTATTTTGAGTTTGGCTTAGGAAATCCAAGTAAATGAAGCACCCTTCACACACAGGTGCATAGTAAGTAATGCATTGGTTAGGCCCCTCCTCACTACTGTGCAAGATTATAGGAAATTCGATATGGAATATATCTGGGAATATGATAGGGTGTGCCAGAAGAGACGTAGGGTAACTATACAAGTGCCTACGTTGGATAGGGATAAGCGCTCCAGGATGAGCTTGTAGTTCACCTTTCTTTTTGCCTGTGAGCCCAGGTGAGTAACACTTGGTTAACCCTACCACCATATCTTCAAAAGAAACATAAGGGAATTGTGTTTGTTAATTGAGGAGGCCACATATAAATGAAAAAGGAAGTGATCTCATAATAAAAAAAGGGATGGAATAAACAGTTTTTTACACTTTATCATGGACTATATCAGCTTTTTTATACAGGAGTAATTCAAAATGATCTACCTCTGCATTTCTGAGCATAAACTATATATTTTTTTCATTTCTAAAATTAGAAGAGGGGCAGATGGGTAGTGTATTTACCTCAGCCGCAGCAACGGGAAACAGAAGGCCGACTGAAAGTAGCAACCAATGCGGAACAAAACCAATGTCGTTTCCACCACGACCGCAGCAGCTAAAACAGAGAAACAACTACCAAGAAAAATAGCCACCAACAGAGAACAGAGGGAAAAAGTCACAGCCACCAGCTGAGACAGAGGAGAGCACAAACGTGACAGGCACCAACAGACACAAATCAGAATGAAAACATCTCAGCCCAACAGGGATGAACAGAGCGCATATATCAGGGAAACCGCCCGATCCAGCACAGCGCAGAAATGCCACAGCAGACGGTAAAAGCACCAGCACCAACCCGAGAACAGAGCAGACCAGACCGTAAAAGCAGACCAGCAGACCAAAACGCAACACAACGCTAACATCACAGCGACCAGCCACCACAGCCGACAGAGCTTCCCTAGCCTAAACGAACAGCCACCACAGCCAAACGATGATCAACATGCCCCTACAAATAACTATTGCCAACCAAATCATTCACATCGCAGGCGTAAAAAACGTCTAACAGTAATCTTCCGTTTGTATATATAGAAACTTCTTTCGGCCGAAGCATTATTCGGCCGAACGTTTTTTCGGCCGAACGATTCTTCAGCCGAAAGTTTGTTCGGCCGTATAATTCTTCAGCCGAAAAAATAATCAGACCAACGGTCCTAGCCGGACGTGATTTTCCCGGCAAACTGTGCAAGCCGTTCAGTACGAGGTACGCCATTAAATTTTATCTTTCGGTCGAAAAAACAAATATTCGGCCGAAACGTTTTACATTATTTCGGCCGAAAATATTATTAGTTTGGCCGAAATATTCTAGAATACGATTTTGGAAGCGCATTTGTCACGGAATAGACACCCAACTTCATGATTTCACCCCATAACTTATGGCTTTCTTTATATGAACTAAATTTCACACACACTTTATATGTGTAGTCGATACCTATGCAGCCGCTGTCGCAGATCTGAAACCCTTGAGAAACAATTGGGTGTCACTACGACTTAGTTAGTTTTTGGTTGATGTGAAATATTATATTTCTTTAAATGAAAATGAGCCCTTTGTCTATGATTCCAAGTCTATCATTGTAGTCCCTTTTGTGGAAAAATGTTTGGAACTGAAACTAAGTAATGTAAGCCTCTGGGTCTTGCATCTACACTCTAGCATAAATTCAAGTCCGCGTTTCGAGCTGGAACCCTATAGATTAGTAATGAATCCTTGTTATGGATTTTGAAATAGATTTTGTACCATGTGCTATATGTTACAGCGATGTGTGATATGTGTCTTACATCCACACCCCAATATGAATTCAAGTCTGCGTTTCGAACCAGAACCCTGTAGGCGAGTAATGCATCCTTGTTATGGCTTTGAAATAGATTTTGTACCATGTGCTGTATGTTACAGTGATGTGTGTTATGCTTCTTACATCCACACCCTAGCATGACTTCAAGTCTACGTCTTGAACCAGAACCCTGTAGGTTAGTAATGCATCCTTGATATGGATTTGAAATAGATTTTGTACCATGTGTTGTATGTTACAGCGATGTGTGATACACATATTGCATCTACAACCTAGCATGAATTCAAGTCTGCGTTTCAAATTGAAAACCTGTAAGCAAATAGGTGGATGGATTCCACTAATAGAAAACCCTTTTATGATTTTTCCTAATAACGACTATCATTGGTAAATTGGAATACAATAAAACTATAATGGAGTTGCAAAACTACACCTGATGGATGGCGTGTGGAGTTATGACAGGTTTTGCTTAGTGTTGCTTGAGTGACCTACGGGGAAAGCTTTGAAGGAAAGTTTGAGTGACTGCAATTATAAATACGAACAATTATTTGGGTAAACACTATCTTCTCATGTGCTATATTAAGTGCTTTTTGGGCAGTGTGTTTATAACAGAATTGTCGAGCACGGCATCTTGCTTAGGGAAACTTGGGGATGGGTTCTAACCTTAATCCATACCTTAGTGGGTTCATCACCCAGGCTCAAGAGTGACTCTAGGCAGAATAACGCATGCTAGATAGAGTCAGTTGGTTGGGTGGAAATTTGAAGTCGAGCTTTTAGTCAGATCAGTCTTTTAAATGTAGGAATAAAGTTTTTAAGTGCAAGCGGTTAAAAGTGAGTCGTTGCATTATTTTATGACATGATTTCTGATTGATATGTTCCATTTTATATATTTTGATTGCTACATTACAATGTTTTTGAGCTTACCCATTTAAATCCAAGCTGTGGATGCAGGTAATATGTTAGCAAGGGAAAATATAAATCAGTCTATGCATAAGATGAGAGTATGGTGGTTACCATACAACATATACAAAATCGAGTATGCAAAGGATAGATGTTCATTTGTTTGCATTAAATTGTAACTACCTAACCCTATTTATTTTAATTAGCAGCCGCCTCTTGCTTTGATCGGCAGTTGCATCAGCAGTTCATATTCCTTTTCCTATTGTTGGTATCTACAAGGATGGCAGATGCTATAAAGGTTTGTCTTTATGGATTCTGTAAAGTTGCGACTATGGATTGTATTCATTTTAAATTAAGAATTTGTTGCTTTTGTGAATTTATTCTAAGAACAATTGTGGGACCAAAATATTTTATCTGACATACCCATTTTGTTCTTACTCATTGTCTAGCTTTGATTGCGAAGAACCTCCTAATTCTGCTTGGTGTATGAAATCACTGAAGTATGGACATAAATAATGGAACTATCGTGCAATGACAAGAACATCTTATAACTTATGAATAAACATAACATTATATATATCTTGAAATCTGATTGAAAGGGAAATGACACATTAGTGTGATGGAATAACCTCCAGGAATTTTTATGAGAACTCTTTATGATTTAAGATGGTTTAGGGTGCTTATTATGTAGCATGCTTACTATCCTAGGATCACATTGAAGAAGACCAAGAGTTAAGAAGACGTATGTTATATTAATTCCCCTTCAAATTGCTTATGGTTAACAAACAGAATTGACTTAATTAGGTATAACTAAATCTCCTTGATAAAAGTAAAGAGTTGCTCGCATTCCTTCTAGGATTCTATCCGAGTTCATTTGGGAATATTACATTTTATGTGTCCTTGATGAGGTTATCTTATTGGTATGTTATTTCTATGTTCTCATTGTGAGAAAGTCTTCTTTTGAATGAATTGAAACTAAGGATGATTGTTTAAGGAAGATTGTGTGTTAATCTTTTTAAGATGATAGATAGTCTAAAGAAGGAGAAAAGCTAGAGTTATTATTGAAAGGCTTTTTTGATAATTATTACAAAATATGGATCTTAGGAATAAATGAAATGACTGATATTGTTATTAGGAATGGAAGGGCTGATTTCTTTTCAATGTGCTTTACTTTCACCACCCAATTATCGTAGGAGTAGTGGTACCATACATTTAAAAATATAATTCAAGAAGAAAAATCTCGTACCACTTCTGGGTGTGTTACAATTAATCCCATCAACTTGCAATTGATGTAACCTTAGAATTACATTGTTGGTGCCATGTTCCCATCAACTACCAATTAATGTAACCTTAGTATTACCTTGTTGGTGCGGTGTTGCATCTATCTAATTAACTTATATTTTCTATTGTTTGTTGATATATATATAAATTTTTTTATTGTTTGTTGTAATATATATAAAACTTATATATTTACTTTAATATCATTTATTTATATAATATTTTATATATATATTTTTTATAATTTAAAAATAAATGAATTGTGTTCCATCTTTTATGTTGATAGGTTATATGTTCTCTTAAAATAATATATAAAAAATTATTAAATTAAATACATATAAATTTAAATTTAAATTAATCAAAACATAAAATTTATTTATGTAAATATATATTTAATTATTCAATATCAAAATACATTAAACTATATACTTTTTACCTAAAAACATATAAATATCTAGTCATATAAAAAATGTAACAAATAAAAGAAGCAAGTTGATAAAAATATTTTTCACCTAATAAGATATATATAGTCATATAAAAAATGTAATAAATGAAAGAAGCAAGTTGATAAAAATAATTGTATGTATATATTTTAGGTTTATTGAAAACTTATTACCGAGTTATAAGATAATGAAAGATTTTTATAATTATTATTATTATTAGTTTATACAAAATATTAACCTATGATGATGATGATGGTGGTGGTGGTGGTGGTGGTTAACCTATAGTGAGACCAAACTTTGGTTTACCAGACCAAAATAAATGAATTATTTAGTTTGTTTTAAAATTGTATTTCTATCTTCAAAGAGCTTGGATAGAAGCACCCCGAGCTCACTATAATTTTGACAAGTTAATAGGCTAAGAAGTTCATTATTGCAACAAAGATTATGAAACTCAGATCTAATGTAGGTGGGCACTCTAAGAGGAAGTGATTTTCATCTTCAATGCTCATATTCTCATAGAGATGATATATCCTTTCCACCCATGGTGTTTTAGGAACTGCCCAACAACCTGTTTTTCTATGGAGTTTAAGAGAGTTCGTTCTTATCTTTTCCTATATTAGTTTTTTTCTTTGAACTAGTTAAAATGTAGAGATACTTTGATCTTTTAGAGTAGGGTTGAGGACCTCTTTATAATATCCTAATTTTCTTTTAGCCTCTAAATCTTTCTCACACCACATTTTCTCTTTAAGCTTATCTAAGTAACAATACTTTTAATGTTATTAATATTTTGCAATGCAACAATTTCATATATCTCCCAATGGTGTAACTATACCTGTTATCTTTATACCAACCTCGCTTGAGCCTAAGGTGATTTTCGATAAAATTTAAAGGTATCTTAGGAAGTCTATGGTTTCCCATGTTATTGATTTTGTGCTTGTACAATAGGATCCTAGTCATAGCAAGGATTTTGATAGGGTAAAGACCCACTTCTATAAGGATAATAGGGTAGGGTGTATTTCTTTTAATTTTGAGGTTATACGTTATAATACACTTCTAGATATGCTCAATATTTTTCCAAGATTATGTAGAGATGTTGCAACCCAAAACCTCACACCCATACAAGATAACAAGAGTGACTAAAGCTTCAAAGAGAAGATTCTTATTATCCCACATCACAAGGTTTGTTTCTTTACAATTATTTTCGAGACCAAAATAAACTTTCCACCCTCCATTAATCCTTTTCTCAATGCTATAGTTCTAGTTGAGCTTGTGATGAATATCAATTTATAAGTATTTGTAAGAAGACTCGTCCTCTAAGCTACTATTATCATACACAAAATTAGCGTAAGTGTCCATTTTGGATTTGATAATCATAACTTTTGTTTTTTCACTATTAACAGTCATACCCATGGTAGAGCAAAAATCCTTAAGAAGTCTTAGCTTTTTATCAAGATCAGATAGAGCAAAAATCCTTAAGAAGTCTTAGCTTCTTATCAAGATCAGACAGAGAAAAAATCCTTAAGAAGTCTTAGCTTCTTATTAAGATCAGATGGACACCTAGCCAAAAGAACAATATCTTCAGCATAGAGAAGAAGGATGATGACTATTCTAGCTAATATTGTGCCACCACAACCAAATTCCTGTAAACAACCTTCTAACTTATCAGTGTAAATGCCAAATATGGTAGGGGAGAGGGGGCCAATCTTCTAGCTTATATAATATTTAGTTTAAAATACACTTTTCATTATAATTTTTCATAATTAATTATCTGTATTTATACATATTATTAGTAGAGTTAAAGCTCTACTAACAGTATCACTTAATCATTTAACTAAGCCCATTTAAATTTTAATCAAGATGCATTTAAGCATAACAAGCTACTAGGACCCATAAATGAATCCCAGGTGTACACTTGGGTTGATCTTGTTCATTTGGTCAATAAAGCCCAAAATATGAGATATTAAAGTCTACCATCTTAATTATGAAATAAAATAATTTAATTTTACTAATTTCCCTCCATAACATAAAAAAGCATTTTATTTTTTCGTATTATAATTAGTCCTTGCACATGGACTATAATTAGTATTATAATTAGTAAAATTGAGTTCACGAGGGAACAATATTTTGACCATTCACAAACATGAAACCATATTTTAATAGAATGAGACACTTGGGCTTCTTATTTGGCCTCATATGAAGGCATGTTTGTATTCATTGAATAATGTGTGATTGAGATTTTCCAAGTCTTTTTAATGTTAAATGTATCGTGCTGAACTGTAAGCATCTCTTATGCATTGGGTGCTGGTGCCAATTACTAACATTGCGTTATATTACCTAGAGTGCATTATTGTCATGTCCCCATTTTAGTGAAATATGGATCATCTTATTATCCATTCAGTCTCTATAGTTATAGGAGAAAAGTTAATTGAACATTTTTACATGGACTTGGAATAATTATTAACCAATATATTTTATAGGTTAAAAACCTACCTACACAATATAGAGCCTTACTAATTTAGTGTTTATGTGAATGTTTATTGACTATCCACTCCAAATTAATCCTTAGAATCAATTTGTAATATCCCTCTTATATGCCGTGAATATGTTGTAATTTTGGAATTTCTATTGTACTTATTTTCTGGTGAGGAGCTCAAGGCCAAGGCCCCACCAGCAGAACCTTGTATGTTAGGTAAAGTAATTCCCTAAGCGATAGACTTGGGACACTAAGACATGGATGAAACTTAAAGCAACGAGTAAGTATATCCACTAGGGGGTAAGGTTAAAACTGTGAGTGAATCTTGGGATTTGGATAAAAGATTTAAATATGTTTCCTTAACAACCTAAACTATTAGGTGTCACCCTAGGCTGAGGTAAGTCCTAAGTAGACTAACTTACCTAATGGGTCTTCAGGGATGAATCCACCTAGAGCGTATTAATAAAATCATGCACCAAAGAGTTCTCCCTAGAACCTAGATTAAGAAGCTTAAGCTTTTATCTTAGAAAATAGTATAGTCATCTTAAAAAAAATATTATTAAGAGGGATGCGCTGCTAAAGGTTTAGCTACCAGATTTATCTTCAAAAGGAGGAAGGGTTTTTGTAGCAACTTACCTTTACACAAGCTATGCTCCATATATATATATATATATATATATATATATATATACATAGATATAAGCACAAATACATATAGAATATATGTATAGAATATCCTTGATAAAATGTTTATCAATGAAAAAGCTACTAAAATTCTGTAACTACTAATGGGGAAGCCATAATTCCTAATTAGAGATATATTCTCGAGGAAGTTACTAGTTTATAAATATAAACAACAACAACAAGTTTTGCAGATTAATGAGAAAGGGAGCAGATCTCCAAAATTGCTTTAAGTAACCAAAAGGAAACTTCAAACTTGTAAGCTTGTTCCGCCACTTGTCTCATTGGATTCCGAGCAAGGTTAGTATTAAAGGAAATTTATTGGTATTCCAAGGCAAGCTCCTAGAAATCAGCCGCCGCTGATTTCATGGGATTTTGCGGCAAGATAAAGGGAGGGAAGCTCTTAGAGAAAAGATTTTACCAGGGCATAAATTTTGGAAAAATGGCTTCTTAAGGAGGGGAGTCCATGAAGAAGGGAAGAAGTTTCTTTCAATAAAAATTTCCTTGCACAGTTGAGAAGGGAGGGCGTTTTAGAGAATGTTGCGATGGGTGCTGAAGGCGGGAGAAAGAAAAAGAATAGATCTCTGCATGTTCTAGGAGAACACATCGTATTCAAGGATGGATCTGCGTGTTGAAAGGAGAATGGGGCATATTTGAGAAAATGTTGGGCGCAAAGAGGGAGCTGTGAGTATTCAGGGAGGGCTCTCAATATTAGCAAGCGAATGCCTATAAAATCATCAATAATTGAAAATGCTAAGTTGGTTAAAAAATGATGAGATACGTTCTGCAATTGTATTTTTGTTCCCTTGCGTTTAAATTTGTCTTGCCTGCAGTTTACCCATCTATTTGAATGGGAGTTTGTCCACGATAATGTAATATGGATATGAAACCATATTTTTTTCGCTGGTTATGATATGAGACCTAGAAACACTTGGAGGTAGGTGGTTATGCTGTAAGTTATTACAAAGATATTACTGCACGCTATATGTCTATGTTTACATTCCAGTGCTTGTTCAACTTGATAAATTTCCCTCTCTAGTTCCTCATGAAGGGACTTGCTAAAACCTTTTTCCATTATGGAGAATTATGGGCAAATCTTGATGGTAGATGCAATTGTAGTAGACTAAGTGTCTATATGAGTAGCAAACTAGCCTGTCGATAACTATAGTTGTGCATTAAATTTCCCCATCTTGAATGGAAACCCTAGACGCGATTCGTGGGTTTCTCTGCCTCTAGCAGCAGCCTAGCATTTCAGATGGTTTCGTTTCAGTGCAGATCTAGGGATAAACACTTTGTCGAATTTCTATGATTTGAAATTGAATTTTCAGTGCACGTCTAACTATGAAACCTAAATACTTTAACTTCTTCGAGTGAGCTAGACCCAACCAGATCTGTTTACAGAAGGGAAATCGCCTTGGTGGTTGGTGCGTGGAGCAAAAGGGAAAAATCCCCAGCTCTCGATTTCATTTCAGGGATTTCATAGGCTGGGAGAAGGGTCTACTGCCGCTCGAGATATTTCAAACCTCGTCCTTGTAGAACCTACTGCCTTGGATTTTGGATAAAAAGAAATGAGTATTAATCATTCATGATCTATCTTGGCTTATTGTTTATTTGTTTGAGAGACCCCATTTGTTTATGGAGTCACGGTATGTGGTATAAACCTAGACTGCTATCGTTTTATGTTGGGATCGCCAAAAATACCAATTCACAGATATATCAATCGGTTTTCTTTTCTGTCCTCCTGTTTGTGCCTTTCTACTTGTAGATAACTATTGGTTGGGGAGAACCACGACCCCTTCTGGTGATTTTTTTTGAACTAGCTGGGCAGTCTTACATGCAGAATACGATATCTGTATTCTACCTCTGTTGTTTGTTGTAGTCTTGGTGTATGCTAATAAAAGATCTCATCCACACGTTTTTGACATCGCCGGGATTTTGGAATGATTTTCCTCATTCAAGATCAGCTCAAAAAAACATGGTGTATTTAATCAGTGCAAACATATATATTCCCTAAGAGACTCTAGGCTTGTTTGAAGTCACTACGCATGGTATTTCCAGTGGATTAGAAATTGGAGCATTCTGGCTTCCGAGTGGGAACTAGATCTAGATGTCAATAGGCCAATTTGTGATCTGTTTGTTGATGCATTGAACTTGTTTTGATATACTTTGTGTTTTAGTAGTATTGCATTTTTTGATATTTTTCCATTTCAGTTCTAGAAGATAACTATGAATGTGTTGTAATATTTTGGTCATTTTTATGCATTGATAAATGTGTCTGCATTATTTCTTGTAAGCAAGTAAACAGAAATACATCATACTGTGCGTTATGAGCTTACACATTCCTAATTGTAAATTTTACATTCTTTAGATTTGAATCTACTGATTTTAGGTGGGTGTCATACGACTTGGACTAAAGTCGGTCGTGATAAGAAAACCCCTTTAATTTATCTGCTTTGTTGTGCCGAGGACAATGAATCCTACAGTAGCTATTATATATGTTAAGTATGCTTTAGGTATGTCTAGTTGGGGTTGCTAATGTTCCCATGGATTTGGGTTAAAATCCTAGATTGCCTAAAAGGTTTATTGCTGGAATGAAATAAGAGAACAAAAAATAATAATTGGTATCTCAAAGTTAGAAACAATCTATGAATGGTAGTCTATGAGATGTAAAAGAAAAAATGTAAGGAAACAGATTTGTTTGTAGAATGTAACTTTTAATCACGGGGTCTTTCCTTGTTGACCAATATCCTATCACGTTAGTTCATATTGTGGGTTTTAAAATTATCAAAAATTGAACCAATACATTGTAGGTATTGGGGGGATGAGGGGTTTAGAATGGGGGTAGTTAGGGTGGTTTATAAGGATTGAGATATAAAAAGGGGTTGGGAGGAGGTTTTAAGTATTGGGAGGGGGTTTCAACAAAAATAGTTTCGGTCAATATCTCTGGAAATTAAGGGTATTCTTTAATATCCCACTATCGCACGTGCTATGTGAGAGGTTCACTAAGTGAAGTCCCCGTGCTTTTAATGAAAATAAATCGTCACAAGTTGTGATTGTTTTATGGACATAGCCTCGTGGATGAGGTGAACCACGTGAATATGGTTGTCTCATCTTTTGAATTTCTCTTTATGTTGTGCATGCTCCTTTTCTTTACATAATGATGCTAGTATAATTGTTTACTGGTGAAAAGGTTACTAATCGTATTTGCAGATTCAGAAGCACATTACATGGATGATTTAAAGCTTTAAATAAAAATGAAAATTGGTTTTACCCATTTTATCTAATTCCGCAAACTAGGTACTTTGGGGACTTTACATATGGTATCAGAGCCCAGGTCGGAACACTCGGGCCTATTTGGGCTCAAAATAATCCTACATATTTTGTGTTAGTAACAGACGAGCGAGTTCTTCTTGAGATAGTGGAAAATGACAAGCTCACATGTGATCTACAACATAGTACCTTAAGATGTAGCAAATGCACAGAATTATATATTGCTTGACCTTGTGGGTACGCAAGAGAAATTGGAACAGCTTCTCCACTTAATTGTCAATCCCAACAAGGTGAGTACATAGTTATGATGCTATGTTTTATGCATGGCTAAGACAATTGTCTTATCTTTATAGTTGCTGAGGAACTGGTAAGAATCGGATCGTAATTGAAGTTCCTATACCTTTTGTGCATTCGTTATTAGCAATGAATAAAATGTAGTGTGGTTCATGAGAATAGGTTTCAACTCGGTTTAGAGGTCCCATCATGGTACCTCTTATTAGAAAAGAAAGAATAAGGTAGCGTCTTTGAAAATGTAGTTAATCAATTTTATGAATTGATTATTTAAGTAAGGAGTAAATACATTACCCCAAAATCCTAGCAAAAATCTAGCTATATTTATCATGTATAAGATCTAACCAAGAAGATGGGTAATGCCAAAAGGTGACTATATTGTTAGGAATTTATGAAAAAGGTGTATGTGGAAATGTGCATTGTATTAAATAAATACAAATACTATTATAGGTACAAATACTAACCTTATATCTAACAACTATTTACATTTGGCGTTTCATGAGAACTAGGAACAAACAGTTCTATGGAAGTACCTCAGTACATACCAGTCAAATGGATACGATTGTAGATGTGCACAAAGGTTTGGAAATGGGATAGTTTTGTTAAGATCCATGGCTAAGTATAACAAAAAATAAAACAAAACAAAACAAAATTATTTGATTGATCATTTAGGTCAAAATTTGAAAGAAGTAGAAAGTCAGATTAAGATGCATATCAGTAAGGGCAGATGCAAGTGTAATAGGATTAACTTGTTGTGAAGATAATGCATTGAATATCTCGATGTATATAATAATTATGGAATTAAAATAGAAACTTGCAATTTTCATGTTTGAATTGTCCTTAAGATTTTTTGATACAAATAATATCTCACAAGGAATGGTGAGTACACATTATAGGTATTTCTGGTCACAAAAACACATGAGCATATAGGCGTTGAAGGATAACTGGATGACAAATCCCACAGAGGAAAGAGGTAATGAACATGATAAAAGAATGAGGTGTTGTTGTAAAGGTATGTTGTTACATTAGCGACAAAAGCATATGAGTAATTTTATCTTGTCGTAAGGATTATGTTTAGGTTTACATGCTCAAAATGTAAGGATGGATTGTAAATTGTACTTCTAATACATTAAGAAAGAAGTATAGGTTGTTTCTTAGAACTGCTTGTAAAAAGATTGTGAAAGAATAAATAATAATAATGGAAGACCACGTTTCTACTATTCTCTATGGAGAGTATTGACCCCGTAAATATATGTAAAGTCTAAACACCCTAAGAAATGGGTAGTGCAGAAACCATCAAATGCTTAAGAGAAATTTGAAGACACTATTCATGTGCAAAGGAGGTTGCACACAAGAAAATGTTAGGCTTCTTTTTCCAAAGTAATTGTTAAGAAAATCTCTTACGCACAAAGTATAATGGAAATGGAAATATAAATCCAAAGATGACCTTAGGGTAAATCTAAAATGCTCATTTGTTATCAGTAGAATGTGCAACCGAGTATAACAATACTTCTTAGTATATTGGGTATTCCATGTAGTATGTGATAGCACAAATGTAGTACGAAATACTAAAGTTAGAGGATGGGGAAAATTATGTAAAGCATTAATATGTACTTCCTTTATGATTACGTACTGTTGCTAAAAGGAGAGTTAGGTTATCTCATTTAACACCTTAGAAATTGAAGCATAATACATCCCATTTTGCTAAAACATTGTTGGATATTGGAAAAACATGTGGGTTGAAATGATGTTGTGCTAAGACTGGAAGTCATGTGAGAAGAATGGGTTGAGTGAGAGGGAAGAATACTCCAGTATTACGGTTACTTTCATAAAAAATTACTCATTAGGAAAAGTTTAAGATGCAAGTGTCAAGTAGGTTTTTACTCAAAGTACAAGAGTCAATCGACAAGTATATGTTTTTTTCTAAAGGCAATAAAAGAAAAAGGGGACTATACAAATCACCAGGTTTTCCTTGTCTCTAGCTTACATGCATTATTGATGTATAGAATTGGAATATTTTCCTTCGCTCATGACTATCCGAAGAAAGATGAGTAAAGGTGTCTAATTACTAATGATAAGTAAATAAATGTTGTATATGCTAACATTGTAGGATTAGGAGTCAACGTTGACTGTTAGTAAGAATATCCACAAGCTCAAGAAGTAGGGTAAACCACTAAAGAATGAGTGCTGCTTTTCTTTTGCCTTAATTTAATTATTGATATCGAGGGTTCTATGAAGCGAGGATTAATTATGAATTATGCTATTATGTATTGACATTGCAGGTTCTTACTATGATTTTGACCATTGTCACGATCAACGTAAGACATGGATTTTATCCACTTGTAATTAAGTGATCTCAAAAACGCTCAAAGATAAATGATGATTTATTCTGGATAAATTATGAGATTGTATGAACCATGAATGATGGTAAGGGTACAAATCCCTACAACTTAGGAAATGGTAATTAAATGAATGAGAATTTATTTTTTATCGATTGATGTTAATTAACCGTGGAGCCAATTTCACAAATCAAGACAATGATAGTGAATTCACGTTAATCATCTTAGAATGTGTATCACAGAAGTCAAAGGTTGTAATTAACGTACATGCTGCAGGAACACAATGGTGTTAGGCAAGTGATTGCCGTGTGAGCACCTTGGTGTTAGGCATACATGCTATAGGAGCAAAATGGTGTTAGACAAATGATTGCCATGTGAGCACATTGGTGTTAGGCATATGTTGTGGCAAGAAGATTGATGATCTAACTCTACCCTACTTTGGGTGGGAAAAAAATAATTTCTTGGACTCAAGTGAGGAGGCTTGAGGGGACCCATGAAACAGTTATGATGTCAATATAAAGACATAGGCAAAAAAAAATCGACATCTAGAAGACAGGACGATGTTTGATGTCATCGAGGAGAAAACTTTTGACAAGGAGTCAAAAGGGAGAGTAACCTCGGATATAGCTGTAAGTCCACACAACAATTTAAAGGAACACAAGGTAGATAACGAACAAAAATATTCAAACGTCCCAAGTAACGAAACTGTCATATGACTTAATGTGTAAATAAAAAGAAAGAGAAAAAATTTGTGGAGGAATGAGGAATTGTAGAGTTTTGATGTAAATCTTATGAAAGAACAGTTTACCTTAGACAAATGACTAGTTAAGTATCCAAGAGGAATACTTATTCATTAATGAGAAATAATTAAGTTCGTTGATGATAACAAGACTAAAAGTTGTCCCATAAATTGCAATTATGATACTGCAAAAGGACGTGTTATTATTCTTTAAGTTGCATTATTGAATTCTCACATATGTAAATTTGAACAGACCCTATTTTGTTGCAGGAAACCACAGATTTTGAACAAAGTATAATCTACAAAGGTCGAAAAGATCGACAGGGATCATAACAAGACAAAGCAAGAAAATATGATTTTGTCAAAGAAACAGGAACACTGAGGACGATGTTATTTTTAAGGAGGGAAGGATGTAATATCCCTCTTATATGCCATGAATATGTTGTAATCTTGGAATTTCTATTGTACTTATTCTCTGGTGAGGAGCTCAAGGCCAAGGCCCCATCAGCAGAACCCTGTATGTGAGGTAAAGTAATTGCCTAAGTGATAGACTTGGGACACTAAGACATGGACGAAACTTAAAGCGACAAGTAACTTTATCCACAAGGGGGAAAGGTTAAAATGGTGAGTGAATCTTGGGATTCGGATAAAGGATTTAAATATTTTTCCTTAACAACCTAAACTAATAGGTGTCACCCTAGGCTGAGTTAATTCCTAAGTAGACTAACTTAACTAATGGGTCTTCAGGGATGAATCCACCTAGAGTGTATTAAGAAAATCATGCACCAAAGCGTTCTCCCTAGAACCTAGATTAAGAAGCTTAAGCTTTTATCTTAAAAAATAGTATAGTCGTCTTAAAAAAATATTATTCAGAGGGATGCGCTTCTAAAGATTTAGATACCAGATTTATCCTCAAAAGAAGGAAGGGGTTTTGTAGCAACTTACCNCTATGCTCGATATATATATATATATATATATATATATATATATATATATATAAAAGCACAAATGTACATATAGAATATATGTATAGAATATCCTTGATAAAATGTTTATCAACGAAGAAGCTAATAAAATTCTGTAACTACTAATGGTGAAGCCATAATTCCTAAATAGAGATATATTCTTGAGGAAGTTACTAGTTTATAAATATAAACAACAACAACAAGTTTTGCATATTAATGAGAAAGGAAGCATATATCCAAAATTGCTTTAGGTAACCAAAAGAAAAATTGTAAGCTTGTTCCGCCACTTGTCTCATTGGGTTCCAGATAAGGTTAGTATTAAAGGAAATTTATTGGCATTCCAGGGCGAGCTCCTAGAAATCAGCCACTGATTTCATGGGATTTCGCGGCAAGATAAAGGGAGGGAAGCTGTTAGAGAAAAGATTTTACGAGGGCGTAAATTTTGATAAAATGGCTTCTTTAAGGAGGGGAGTTCATGAAGAAGGGGAGGAGTTTCTTTCAATAAAAATTTCCCTGCGCAGTTGAGAAGGGAGGGCGTTTTATAGAACGTTGCGAAGGGCGCTGAAGGGGGGAGAAAGAAAAAGAATAGATCTTTGCATGTTCTAGGAGAACGCATGGTATTGAAGTAGGCATCTACGTGTTGAAAGGAGAATGGGGTGTATTTGAGAAAACTCTGTGTGCAAAGATGGAACTGTGAGTATTCAAGGAGGGCTCTCCGTATTAGCAAGGGAATGCCTATAAAATCATCAATAATTGAAAATGCTAAGTTGGTTAGAAATTGATGAGGTACGATCTGCAATTGTATTTTTGTTTCCTTGCATTTAAATTTGTCTTGCCTACAGTTTACCTTTGGAACTGTATTTTTTTGGCTGCTTATGATATGAGACCTGGAAACACTTGGAGGTAGGTGGTTATGTTGTAAGGTATTACAAAGATCTTACTGCATGCTAAATGTCTGTGTTTACATTCCAGCGCTTCTTCAGCTTGATAAATCGCCCTCTCTAGTTCCTCATGAAGGTACTTGCTAAATTTTTTTTTCATTATGGCGAATTATAGGCAAATCTAGATGGTAGATGCAATTGTAGCAAACTAAGTGTCTATATGAGTAGCAACCTAGCCTGTCGATAACTGTAGTTGTGCATTAATTTTCCCCATCTTGAATGAAAACCCTAGACACGATTTGCGGGCGTCTAGCTCTAGCAGCATCCTAGCATTTCCCATGGTTGCGTTTCATTGCAGATCTAGGGATAAACACTTTGTCGTATTTCTATGATTTGAAATTGAGTTTTCAGTGCACGTCTAAGAATGAAACCTAAATACTTCAACTTGTTCGAGCGAGCTGGACCCAACCATATCTGTTGACAGAAGGGAAATTGCCTTAGTGGTTGGTGCATGGAGAAAAAGGGAAAAATTCCCAGCTTTGGATTTCATTTCAGGGATTTCTTAGGATGGGAGAACGGTCTACTGCTTTTGAGAGATTTCAAACCTCATCTCTGTGTAAATTCTACTATGTTCAAAGGTAAATGAACCTACTGCCTTTGATTTTGGATAAAAGAAATGAGTATTAATTAGTCATGATTTATCTCAGCTTATTGTTTATTTGTTTGAGAGACCCCATTTGTTTATGGAGTCACGATCTGTGGTATAAACCGAGACTCCTATCATTTTATGTTGGGATTGCCAAAGATACCAATCCGTAGATATATCAATCGGCTTCTTTTCTGTCCTCCTGTTTGTGCCTTTCTACCTATAGATAACTGTTGGTTGGGGAGAACCTCGACCCCTTCCAGTGATTTGTTTTGAACTAGTTGGGCAGTCTTACATGCAGAATACGATATCTATATTCTACCTCTGCTATTTGTTGTAGTCTTACTGTATGCTAATAAAAGAGCTCATCCACACGTTTTTGACATCGCTAGGATTTTGGAATGATTTTCCTCATTCAAGACCTGCTCGAAAAAATATGGTGTATTTAATCAGTGCAAACATATCTAATCCCTGAGAGACTCTATGCTTGTTTGAAGTCACCACGCGTGGTATTTCCAGTGGATTGGGAATTGGAGCATTCTGGCTTCCCGGTGGGAACCAGATCTGGATGTCAATAGGCCAATATGTGATCTGTTTGTTGATGCATTGACCTCGTTTTGATATACTTTGTGTTTTAGTAGTATTGCGTTTTCTTATATTTTTCCATTTTAGTTCTAGAAGAGAACTACTACTGCGTTTTAATATTTTGGTCATTTTTATGCATTGATAAATGTGTGTGCATTAATTCTTGTAAGCAAGTAAAGAGAAATACATCATACTATGGGTTATGAGCTTACACATTCCTAAGTGTAAATTTTACATTCTTTAGATCTGAATCTACTGATTTAAGGTGGGCACCATACGACTTGGACTATAGCTGGTCGTGATAAGTAAACCCCTTTAATTTTTCTACTTTGTTGTGTCAAGGACAATGACTCCTACCGTAGCTATTATATATGTTAAGTATGCTTTAGGTATGTCTAGTTGGGGTTGCTAATGTTCCCATGGATTTGGGTTAAAATCCTAGATTGCCTAAAAGGCTTATTGCTGGAACGAAATAAGAGTACAGAAAATAATAATTGGTATCTCAAAGTTAGAAACAATCTATGAATGGTAGTCTATGAGATGTAAAAGAAAGAATGTAAGGCAATAGATTTGTTTGCAGAATGTAACTTTTAATGAAAATAAATTGTCACAAGTTGTGACTGTTTGGTAGACGTAGCCTCGTGGACGAGGTGAACCACATGATTATGGTTGTCTAGTCTTTTGTATTTCTCTTTATGTTGTGCATGTTCCTTTTCTTTACATAATGATGGTGGTATAATTGTTTATTGGTGAAAATGTTACTAATTATATTTGCAAATTGAGAAGCACATTACATCCATGATTTAAAGCTTTAAATAAAAATGAAAATTGATTTTACCCATTTTATCTAATTCCGCAAACCAAATACTTTAAGGATGTTACACAATAACAATGTTTTATATCATCCATAAATCATGGAAAATATGAAAAAAAAATTACAAAGTTGTTCATTGAAAAATATACTAAACTATTATATAAAAAAACTGTTTTATAATAATATATAAAAAAATTATTTTGGTTGTAATTTATAAATTGTTATATATTATATTAAATATCTAAAATTATATTTATTGAAAACTAAAGCCTTAAATTACTTCTATATATTTATGTTCTTATCACTTAAAATTTAATCATGTCAAAACATAACATCACTTTAATTTTTAAATATTTTAATTATATTATTTATAAAAAGATAGACAATGCATTCAACCCTCTTAACACACTTATCTCTTGTTCATATATATATATATAATTTAAAAAATTAAATTAATATTATTAAAACGAACAGAGAAGCCCTATTTTGAAGAGATTTTGAATGACGTACATAGCTGGTTTGCAATAGACAATCATGTTGTCGAAAAGCTTAGGGCGAACAAAGATTGAAAAATTTGTTGTAATGTCTTAAGATTCTAAAGTATTAATTTGTCGAATGTGAAAACGGCGCGACTCTGGGAGATCGATAACGGTCCGAATTGAAGATATTTCACAGTATATATGAAAGTTGTCTGCTGACTGTATATCAAACTACTTTGAGCACAGTACGATCAAATTAGCGAAACAAATTCGGACAGAATTATAACGGCTTCATTTTGCGTCTGCCCATATTACAGTAAAGGCAAAACAACAAATGGATCTAAATATGCGTGAAAATAATGGTCGCAGTAGGCGCATAGTCAAAGGACTTAAGAATCTTGGTAATACTTGTTTCTTCAACACAATTATGCAGAATTTGCTTGCACTGGATGGTCTTCGTGATCATTTCATGAAACCCGCGCAATTTGCTTTTGGCCCAATAACCTCAGCTCTGAGAAATTTGTACGTCGAAAAAAGTTCAGAGGGACTCGCGCAAGGTAATGACAATGACGATGAAGTTGAATTGTCTAAGAAAAGAAATGAGGAATTGACCCCCCTCCTTCTTTTTAGGGATATTTGTGAAAAGGTTCCTGAGTTTAAGGGATACGAGCAGCAGGACAGCCATGAGTTGCTCAGATGTTTAATAGAAAACTTACAAACTGAAGAAGAAGAATCAACAGAGAGTAAACAACACAAATCCCTCATGTTCTTCGAACCAGAAGAATAGTGATCGTGTCTTTAAAGGTGAGCTTTGTAGCACAAATCGTTGTTCAAATTGTGGTTACCATTCGGGGCAATGCGAGCCATTTCAGGTTTTGTCATTGTCCATTCAAAGTAAACCAGAACCCATTAGAGTCTCATCGCCTGGCGACACCGAGTCTAATACTAATCCGGAAAATAAAATAGAAGAGAGTGAATCAGACAACGTTTTGAATTTTGAAATCGATATACTTAAGTTGTTTTAGGGTACGTCTATTACTATTGAAAGTGGGGAAAAAGAGAGCGAGCCCACATTTATTTCAATATCTATTGATGATTGCTTTGAAGAGTTCACGAGGGCTAAGATCATTGCGGGATGGGAATGTGAAAAATGTCCTCCTCAACTGGTTATTGGTTCTGGTAATCTGGAAAATACTACGGCAATGCAGAATGGTGGTAGAATATCTGTAAATTTGGAACAACCAGATTTGGAAACGCAAAAACTTAGGTCAAATGCAGAAGGACATACACACAAAAAAAGAAAACCTGAGCAGATTAATGGTTCTGGTAATCTGGAAAATCCAACAGTAATGGAAGAGGCTTATAGAATATCTGCAAATTTGGGAGAATTAAATTTAAAAGCCCAAAAACATAGGTCAAACTCAGAAGGATATACACACAAAAATAAAAAATCAAGGCCGATAGATGATGAAGCCAATTCTGATTCAATAGCAACCAAAAGATATCTGGTCAGCAATGGTCCTCCTTATCTAACCATACATTCAAAAAGGTTCGAGCTAAACTTTACGGGTGGGTTAAGGAAGTTGAGTGGTCAGTCCCTTCTTGGACTCTAGGTAATCACTAGTTTAATCTCAATATTTTATATTTTTATAAAAAATTTACAATTCAAAAAATTTGGATTCTTTTGTTTGTTTTAAGATTGAGCATATATAGATGTTTAATTTGGTTTTAATTTTTTATTTCAATAGTTTATAAGGATTTCTTAATTACATTTTATTTAGTTTTACATTTTTTTTTAATTTTATTTAAATTAAGATAGGTGATAACACCTTTTTCAGTTTTTTTTTAATTTTACAATTTCATATTAAAATTAAGAAAAAAATTAATATTATAGTTAGTTAATTTTTTTTTCTATCCATATTAATATTTAATTTATTTGTTTTCATGTAGATATTCTAACAAAGAAAATTGTATTTACCAACTAATGAGAGTGGCTGAGCATAAAGGTGCTATGGGACATGGTCATTATGTGGCGTATGTTAAATGTGATGAAGAAGGCTATGGTCAATGGTTTGGTGTGAGCGATTCTCTTGTAAAAGAAGTTTCTTTGAGTAATGTTCTCCAAAGTGAAACTTATTTTGATTAATCTTTATATTTGTCATGGCCTCCACCTCACCAACCCTTAACATGGTTGGATACCTTTCCACCATACCCCACCACAGACTCTTCTACATCTCATAGATTTAAACTTATTTGTATTAGATATAAAAGTATCAAGAATATAAATTTAAAAATGATTATTTTTGAAATTGTTAATAACTTCTAATTTAAATATTGCTATTAATATTTATAAATATATTGTTAAATTTGATAATAATATTAATATTTCTGCATGAATGTCTACATAAATTTATCAAGAAAAATAAAATGGATATTTGGTAAAAATGGAAGTGAAAATTATATGCGATTACATTTAATTAACTCTTGATACATATCTTAAGTAGAATAATATAATGTTTTGATATGGTTACATATGTGTTTACCCTTCATGCATCCACACCCAAAAGTTTCGTAGTTGTTATTATGAATCCCCTTTATATTATATACATACTACATTTTCACATTAAATTACATGTCATTCAACAAAGTCATGTTGTGGTGGTCTTGGTTTCTAACAATTTCTATCCCATGCATCACTTATACCAACAATTGTTAACACACTCATTTGGTATTTTGACCTTTCATCGAGAGTAATTTGATGTATTATACTTCACACTATGGAATAAAAATTAACTAGCATAGATCCATTCTATGACGGATCCAATTTCTTAAGTTGTAATTTTTCTTAATCTTAAACTCATGTAATTTAATCCATCTCTTGCTTGATAGATTACATTTTAAGTTTTAATTTTTATTAATTTTTATTTTTGATAACTTCTAAGCTACCTTACAACATCTCATTTATACTCGGCTGCAATGCAATTAAAAAAATTCATATCGAGTTACACAATACAAAATTAACAAAATAAAAGGTAATTAAATGAAACAAACCCAATCTCCTCTTTAAGTTCTCCGATGATGGCGTAGTTATTTTTTGGTTTTTTTTAACTTCATGCTTCAATCATAAAGATTAGTCCCAATGATGATATAATATTATCAGGTAATGATGAAGTATAACTTTTTTATTATAACTTTTTTATTAAGATAGTAGTTACGTGTAAGTGCATGGGAGAATTAACATAGCAATTAACACTAACATGAGAAAATGCCATGGTGTTTACATTTTAACCAAACCTTTATCCAACAACATAATGAACTAGTATTGTTTAAATGAAGATCATATGCATGCTTTTGTACTCATCATAATTCTCATTGAGATAACTTACTCCTTAGGAGTATAACTAAAAACTTAAGTAAAGTCTCAATAGAACATTATCCATTAAATTGAAGTGAAAGAACACATTTATACTTCAATCTTTTGATTAGAACCACTTAAAAAATAAAAATATTTATATATTTCACAACCATTAAATAAAGGAGAGATGAAAACCATAAGGTGAAAATACAAGAAGGACATCGGTTGATGTGGTTCACCCCAAAGTGGGGCTACATCCACCAAAGTTTGCTAATATTTTTATTATTTTCAATGTGGAAGGTTGCAAATATTTTGCAGCTCATTCACTGCCTCTTACTTTCTTTTACTCTAAATTTGTTTTCAAAGAACAGTTCTAAGACTTCTAAAGCCTTATCATAAGGCTTGCCTTCTAATTATGGACTAATAATACACGTTCTTTTCTCTTAAAATATCAAAGTAAATATTATAAAAGTTTTCATTACTAAATTTGCTAGGATTTTTCTATATAACTCGTTTTTAATCCATCCCTTCACGAAAACTTATATAAGGTTACGTACGCCTTGAATGGTAAAGCATGAGAGATTTTTCCCTCCTCAACTATATATTATTCTATTATTATAAGCACTTGAATTATAGAATAGAGAATATAAATCATAGTAAGATATATATTTTTAAATAAGGGTATTCCTCATCATTGAGGATGAATTCTTTTATCTTCCCTATTATGAATAGTTAAAATATTACAGGTGGAGCATTTATGTTACTCACTGAGAGCTTTAGGTTCCTTACACCATATAGCATAGTCTTGCAATTATTTATAGAAAATCACATTCTTAAAAAACAAACATGGAAATGATTCCCACTCAATCAACACACCATTAGATGGGACTCACCTTTACAATCAACTGAGTGATTTAAAAAAAAAATTAATATGAAAAGGATTTGAACCATTATCATTCACTATTAGTCCATATTCCAAGAATAGGGTCGAGAGTCTCGATGGAGACCAATTTTGATATCTCCCAACTCTTAATCAACAAGTGAAGAAAAGTGATTTAGGGATTTACTCGGTTTTTAAGTTAGTAAAAGAGCTCAAACATGTTTGTAACATCCCCAAAGTACCTTGCTATGGAATTAGATAAAATGGGTAAAATTTTTCTCTTTTTATTAAAGCTTAAAACCATCCAAGTAATGCGCTTCCGAATTATATGTCACCAATAAACATTTATAGTGCATTCATAACTAACATCATGATGTAAAAATAAACATGGACAACATAAAAACACAAAAGACGAGACATCCATATTCACATGGTTCACCCATCAGGCTATGTCCACCAATTTGTTTTCTTTTTATTGCTTATGAGAGAGTAATTACAATGTCATGGTACAACCAAATCCATGGCCGGTTCACCTTGCCTCAAGTCTCCTCGTAGAGAGACACTTGCAACTCGATATAGCCTCCGTTTAGGACTTTTATGACAACTCATAAAATCATTTATAGTTCCTTGGACACATGACAAACTTTGCCTTTAAACCAACATTTCATACCTGATTTTGGCATTAATCATCACACCTTTTCAAGATATGCTCTGTTGAAGTAAAATATTAACATCTGTAAAAGTAATAGCACAATAAAATTAAGATTGCCATTTCTAAATAGACGGTAAAGCAATGCTCTTGAAATATATGCCATTCCAATAGACAGTGCAAGAATTACATTATAAAGAGTAGTAAAACACACAAATATGCTCTATCTTAACTCTACCATTACCATTACATTACTTGCATAAGTAAAAGTGAGTCTAAATATTGAACCATACCAGAGCTTGCAACATTTTAATACTAAATGATACCATAGCTTACAGTTTTTAGGGTCAGTCCTCACTACGACCATTGTGGAAACTACATAAAATATACAATCCGCAACTGACATTAAACACAACAAATGCATATACCAATCAATCATGACGTGACTCTTTAACAACTCTACAACTTATAGCACAAACATAAATAAACATTGAACTTAAGATTGTCATTTCTCAAGAGATAGTAATACCCATCCATCACCAAAATTGATCCATGTGAAACCGTGGGCATAAAATAGAGCTTTAACAACAATAAAACCAAGCCATCATTAACCATTGAATTGATGCGGGCAAGAAAGAGTTTTTAACAAACACAATCGAAGTCACGCTAAAACTTTAGATCGACCTTTCATGAAATCATGGCATAATTAAAGAAAACATTGTTTTACATAGCATCACACTCCAGATCAATTTTTGCAGGATAACAAAGCATTCAATGCATTCAATCTCTAGAACAATTTGTAGATATTTTATGAAGAAATAATAAAACATTCCAAGCATTAAATCTCCAGAATGATTAGCAAGGATTTTATGAAGAAAAAATATAGCATTCAAGCGTTCAATCTCTAGATCGATTCGCAGAGATTTTGTGAAGAAACAATAAAACATTCCAAGCATTCGATCTCGAGAATGATTTGCAGATATTTTATGAAGAACAATAAAACATTCCAAGCATTCAATCTCTAGAACAATTTGCAAAGATTTTTATGAAGAAAAATAAAATCAACTCAGATCGCTTTGCAGAGAACAACATTCAAACTCAGATAATGAAATCACCATCACCCAATCGAAAAAAAACTAGTGTTTGACAAAGCATAGACTTAGCTGGCATGCGGTCCCTAGATTGAATAGAATTGTGGTATATAACACAGGTTTTAATAAAGCTCAGTATTCAAAACTAAAACCCTAGAACAATGAAATTGTGGCCAACATAAATAGCATTCAACCATGTGCAAACGCCAGCAATAAAGCAAACTTCAGGGAAATGAGGATCATGGCGCTGAGATTTTAATAAATAATGAAAACAAGCCTCGAGATCGATTTCCATTCTAGAAATCGTGGTACCAAAAAATCACAGAGTTCAAAAGGAATAAAACAATCCTCCAGACAAAACAAAACCCAGATCGAAATCGTCTATGTAGTTGTGGCACATAATCAGAGATTTATAAGGAACAAAAACTCCATATCGAAATCTCATAAAATATGGGCATGAATAGAAACGGAGTTTGCGAGGCACAAACTCAAATGTCTTTTATCCACCAAATAGAGATTGTGGGCATGTATAGAAACTGAGTTCAAACAAAATCATGAACGCAAACTATCATTGATAGCTAGATCTTAATCGTGGCACATACAAGGTTTTTTTTTAATAAGATCAAACTCCAAACAACAAAAGAACCCAAATCAACTTCTGATCTGAAATTGTAGCATGATAGATAGAGACTAAATAAAGCACAGTATTCCATCTATCACCATATCGATATCATGCAATTACAAAAATGATTTTGCAGAATAACAAAGCATTTATAGCACAAACGAGGATCAGATTGATATCATGGCACAATATAAAAATAAACATGCACAGTATTCGGGCCATTATCTAACCTGATCATTATAATAAACATCACAAAACCAAGCTATCACTCCATTCCATGCTAACCCATCCTGAAAATATATATATGTATCACGTCATTCTCTCCACACGTAGATGCATAACCTAAGACGCAACGTTGGATTCTCTCTCGGAGAACTTTCCCCAAAATGGATTGCAATTTCTCTTCTTTTTGCCTTCACCAACTTTCTTCTCTTACTTATATCAGAAAAGAAAATAGGCATGCCTTGGTTCCCGCCGGAATTGGTTGCAAGGTCCTAAGAAGTAGGCTTGGAAATTGGGGAAACAAATCC
Source organism: Pseudotsuga menziesii (assembly GCA_001517045.1). Classification (NCBI taxonomy): domain Eukaryota; kingdom Viridiplantae; phylum Streptophyta; class Pinopsida; order Pinales; family Pinaceae; genus Pseudotsuga; species Pseudotsuga menziesii. The sequence goes on along the minus strand of LPNX010824510.1, from coordinate 126,955 downwards.
CACACAATCCATTGTTGTGATTTTTTTTATGTCAAGGAGAGAGTGACACCTAATCATCCACCTATGGATGAAATCAATAATACCATTGACCATTCCCCAAATAAAGGAAAAATGTATACATTTTCTTTTTAAAAATATCACTCACTGTTAAAACAAATTTCATTTTTACTGCACCTATATATTTAATATAGTGTTTATCTTCATTCTAACATTATTAATGAAGATAAGCTTATGATGAAGCTCACACTAGTAATCTCGTGTACCTTAAGTACTAATACTTACTCGTACATAAAGAAAAATGGACCCGCTTAATCATTTCTTATATTCATATTAAGGAGGCAGAACGACGATGTCTCTTATACTCCAACCCTTCTGACCATGTTTCTCATTTTGTTACTAACGTATGGGGCCTTTTACTAGGATTTTCATTTTTCAGATGGGGGTTGTGAGGGGACATTATATTCTCCCCCCCTTAGAGTTAACACCATCCTTGTTGTTACCGGTTTTTCAAGCCTCGTTCCCATTCTATCTTTGGTTCTCATTGCTTGCTTTGATACTTCCTAATCCCTCTGATGGCTGGGATTGGGTCCTCGTCCTTCATTTATAATCATACATATGCATATATACTAGCATCGACATTGAAAACAATCTATATCTAAAAAATCCAACATTATACAGTTTCCATAATCCACATTGGTTCCAATATTCATGTCGGTTCTATTTGCCAATAAATATACATTAGCTCATAGGTACAAGTTTACATGTAATGTACCTACCTCTTCCCAACATTATTCTTTTCTCTGGATGTCTTCCATCCCAGCACTCCAAGTGTGAGCAGTACTTCGAGTACCAATCCAAGCCACCCAACACAAGGACGATACCCTTCCTTAGGCGTATCTCCTTCTTGTGTTATTTAGGGTGCTTCACCATTATTCTTTTCTCTGGATGTCCTCCATCCCATGTAATGCTCCTCCTAAGCATTTTGTGATTTTGAATGTTATTTTATGAGGGCTTTTGGGTGAGGAGCTCAAGTTCCAAGGCCCCGCGAGAGGAAACGTGAAAGTTAGGCAAATTAAATTCCCATGTCATAAAACATCAAGACAACTTAATGGCGGGCAACTAGAAAAAAAAATAATAAATAAGAAAACATGGAGTAAATCAAAATAATAAATAAGAAAACATGGAGTAAATCATATCGTAAGGACAAAGAAAATATAGTATTAAGTCCTTTAGGCATTAATACTTTTATGGAAGAGATAAATTATTATTATTATAAAGTCTAAGGATGGGTTGATTCTTTTAGACATAATGGAAGAAAAAAGGGGGATTAAGTCTTTTGACACAAATTAGTATTATCATAAGAAAAATGAGAAAAACGATGAACTAAGTCCTTTTTAAAAAGATGGAAGTAAATTATTATTATACAAAAATTGATCTTAAGAAAAAGGAAAAATTATCAATTAAAATTTGTTGGAAAAATTATCAATTAAAATTTGTTATAAGATACTCGAAGTATTATCATGGAGACACAAGTTTTAAGCTTTTAAATACTCCTCAACTAAAAGCATGAATTTAAATTGGATCCTCTATTTTGCTGCATGCTTGGATCTTGGATTGAAAGAAGGAAAGGTTCATATTCAAGGAGGGGAATAAATACTGACAGTCGTGACCAATGCTTTAGGGCATAAACGGTCACCAGAATCATGGCCTAAAAGTCTGTTCGATAGTTACNATATATATATCTGTGTGTGTGGGGTTGGATGGAGAATAGGGGGACACAATAGAAAACACAGAGCAAAATAAAAAGTATCACTCAGTTTGAAATCGCTACTTGGCATGGTGTAGGGATAACGCAAAGTGTGAGGAATTCCTGCTCACTTCCTACCCTCGGCCAGATCTACACCTAGTATTGGGTAAGAATTCGATTCATTCTTTGTTTACACAGAAATCCGCATGCATTTAACCATGCTATGCGATTGAGGGTCGGTCCCTTTGAGGGTCTGCTAGAGATCTAAGTTTCTGTTTTTTATAAATTAATCTCTGAGCGTGATGGGAAGAGAGGTCCTATTGGAAGACGTTGGCACTTCTGATCTGCTAGCACTTTATTTTGTTTATATATATAAAATATTGAACCCTACCTAGATGACTACCACATAAGGTTTGAATCTCCCAAAATATTTGGGCGTCCATACGTGTTATGGACTTCAGTGTGTGGTCTGAGTTTCTTTTTTTATTTATCTTTCTCATCCGGAAGCCGTGACCTCTGCGTGAACCCTCACAGTCTCAAAAACATCTGTGGGTTATGTTGGGGAAGAACGTGGGGATAACAAAAACCCTTGAAACCTCGTAGATCTGGGCAGTAGAGGAAACTCATATTTATGTTTTTGCTGAAAGAGTAGTCCTTGAAAAACAGATAAATAGTATTTTGCTAAATCTATGCTTTCTCTGTTTATATTTTTAATTACATTGTGGAAATCGTCTTAATTCAAATGGACGAGAAAGAGACAGCCCATATGTGACCTCCGCGGGTTGTTCAAAAATGGAGACTGTAGAATAGTCAGGCCGATCCGGTCCTCCTTGTATTGGGTTGTGAATCGTGGCTGCTTCTAGACAAGACCATTGACGTTTGTGCAAGGGGTAAGTTCTTTTTAAAATAAAGGAAGAAATTGATCCTTATACATCCTGTGCAGTGGACAGGAATTGCTGAGTCTAGTTTTTCCAAAGCCGCCCCATTTTTGAGGTTTGGTCCTCTTGGTTTTGACTTAGACCAATCTTTAATCAGATCCATAACTCTGAAGTATAGCTATTATAGACATGAAGAGTTACATAGGTTCTCTTTGGTTGTTAGTTGATAGTTTCGTGAGTCCAATGGATCATCTGCTCTGGTGTGGGGAGTAAAACATTGGTGTGGGGAGTAAAACATTAGTAGCCAACATGAGGAATGATACCATTATGTTTTTATCTAACCCCATTGGAGTCCTCTCTATTTGTTTCATTCCATGGTTCAATGCAGGATACGATATAGTTTTATGGGGACTTTGATTTTTTGGAGTGTGGTTTTTCATGTCCATCCTTTTCTCTCTTGTTGGGTAGGAATTAATGTTTCGATGTGTAGTCACAAGGGCAGGGAATGGTCACTTTTAGGAAAAACACACTACTTGGTTGAAATTTGATATGAATAGGGTGCTTCTTAGCGGTAAGTATTATTTGAGAGCACGCCGATCCTTATGATTTTTCCAGAAAATGAAAAAAGGGATAAGTAAATGAAAGATTAAATCTTGAGTGTAAAATCTTGATTATATTGTTTAATTAGGGTTTTGTCCATCTCACTTCAATGGTTTTACTTAAAGAAGAATCCCTAAAATAGCTAGAGTTACTCTCGAAAGAGAGTATATGTGAATAGCAGAAAATATGGCAACCATGATGTTGTGGATTGTAATTCTCTTTTTAATAAAATACATATCACAGAACATGATAACCATTTGGTAGAGGTAACCCCAAGGTTGGGGTGAACCACTTAAATGTGTTGTCTCCTTTATGTTTTCACCTTATGTTGTTCAGTTTCGATTGTATTTTGTATGAATGTTGATTTGTGCATGATTTTCTTTGTAGTAATTTCTTATACACTGCAATTAATGATGCTAAAAGAATGGTTGTTTCATACATCATGATCTATTTTTGAGAAAACCAGTTTGTGTGGTTAATAACCTGATGGATATTGGGATTGAATCCTTTATGAATTTACATAAAGTTCACTATGGAAAGCAACTATTTTTCTATGTTAGGAACTCAAATATTTATCTTGGGATACACTTAAGTTGTAATGCCACATATGTTGAGTTGAAGAGATGGAAAAGCGGTACCTAAATGTTTTCCTCTACTAAAGTTAAATAAGGTTGCAGGTACATGTAAAGTAGCAATACCATTGTTGGTTTCATAGTTAGAAATACATTTATTGGTTTGAATATTCATTAGATAGAGAAATGTTTCATTTATAAGCAAGTATTTCACATGTTTACATATTGGTAGGATTACCAGCAGCAAGTTTAATAGTTGATGGTTCGATGAATGATCCAGAAAGTGTTTGTGGTCTTATATTATCATTCACAAGGTTAAACATAAATAGTTGTTCATGTAGGACTTTGTTCTTGCTGATATACGTGTGTTACACTAAGTATTTTGATGAATGGATAAATAATTAATCCCTTAGGAAAGATCTATATTATTAGGTTAAGATCAATGTAGAATAGAATATGGTTATTGTTATTCGAATGATTGTTACATTGCATATAGTTGTGATGTTATTTGAAATTGATTAGTCATGCCTCTAGGAAAATACTATGTAAAGCCTGACACTAACATGATTGATTTCTTTGATAGTAACACTGAACAAAAATTATTACCCCTTTTTCACACATAATGGAATTGGGGTCATAGAGGTACGTTACAGGTGGTATGAGAGTGAGAGTTGAACGCTCGGGCCTATTGGGCTTAAAATGATTCCACATATTTCATTTTAAACTAACGATTGAATTTTGCTTTGTGAAAACAGAAAGTCAACAGGTTCACATTGTTTGGCCAATCCAGGTACCTTGAGTTGTACCCAATGCAAATGTTTATTGACCTTGTAGTTGTGTAGGAGAAGGAGGAACCTCTTCTCAGATCACAAAAGATGGTCATTATTTTTCCACTTCCACGTTAAGTCAATGACATAAATACATAGGTATCTGATTATTTCCTTGATTTCCTTTTGAAAGGATTTATGAATGGTTAATACGACTACTTCGTCATTATTTTAAAAACTACACAATTAAATTATTGGTAAGGTATAAGAGTCTTCCTAGACAAACTCCTGGTCGGTGAAAGTGCCTTCTACTATAATATTAATGGGGAGTTAAATTGTTGTCAATGAAATGATGTACGTGGATTATGATAGGTCACATTATAACACACAGTGATTAGTGTTGTTAAAAAGTAGCATTAAAGGGTTACCTAATTACCTAAAAGACCTAATGAGTCACATTCTATGCTGTCCTATATTTGGAATTATTCCACAATCATAATATTCTAGTTAAATAATTTTATGAACAATCAAAATGTAAGTATCATGGATTAGGTTACTGACATAATCATTGGTTACTTGATCTACTCATCGTAACATTTGGGTGGTTTAATGACAACATGTCTTACATCTAAAAACTAGGTAGATCTTACCCTGAAAGGCTTTTTTCCTGTGTAATCTCTTTGGACATTAACAATGTTGAAGAATTGCTATCTAAATCATCGAGTATATGAATATTGAAAGTGAAAGCCATCATTCCTCCGACAACCTTGCACTTAACATTGGTATCATTTACTTCAAAATACGAGTTCATTATCTATTGAAATTTCATTTATAACACTGACAGTAAACTTTGATTATGTTGGATTGCAGACATTGACCCTTTTGGTTAAATATTTATATTGAAATCCTTATTTGGCTTCCAAATTAAATTGATTACATAGGCATCAATTCTATATTTGTTTTTGTAGTGGAATGCTGAAGATTATGCTAATTGAAATCTAATTTATTGATGAGTTTTTCATTTGACACTTATTCTCCTCTCTTACGATTTGAATACTAAGGATTTGATTTAATCCTTAAAGAAGGTTTGACAAATTGTTTCACGTGGTAGTATAATGAAGGATTGAAAGTTGATAATGATTTTATGGATTAGAGGTCCATTAATCGGGGTATTGAAGTTTTTTGCATTTTAAACCTATCTCCTTGTTCACTAAAGTAACATATATAAATACAAGTTAAACACTATCTCGTTATGTTCGTGATAAAGATGGATTGAGCATTGAAATCCTTAAAGAGATAGATTGGCGAATTTATTTCTTGTTATTAGTGAATGATGTTACACATACCGAAAACTCCTTGTATAGTAACAAGTACCAGCTTCATAATTGTTAACTAAATAAATTCTTAGAAGTGTGCTCCTATTGGTGAATGTTCTAGAAATGGTTCCATGTGCTTGGATTAGAGTTTTGAACTATCTTATGTTTTGATTAGCTCATGGACGGTATTTTCATTTTGGGTATTAATCTAGTAGCTGAATGGACTGATTGTTGGAATGAATAGTTATTAATATCATATGTCTATTTGTAGAGTCTAGTAAAAACCCTAGAATGGATTCTAGTGCTAGGTGGAATGAGCTTGTCAGTAGTCTTGTGATTAAACCCATTGCGAATTTTATAGCATTGTTGTTGCTTGTGTAACGTACCTCTATGACCCCAATGCCATTATGTGTGAAAAGGGGGTAGCAGTTTTTGTTCATTGTTACTACCAAAGGAATGAATCATGTTAGTGTTAGATTTTACACAGTATTTTCCTAGAAGCATGACTAATCAGTTTCGAATAACATCGGAACTATATGCAATGTAAAAATCATTCGAATAACAATAACCATATTCTATTCTACATTGATCTTCTACTAATAATATAGATCTTTCTTAAGGGATTAGTTATTTATCCATTCATCAAAATACTTAGTGTAACACACCGATATCAGCAAGAACAAAATCCTACATGAACAACTATTTATGCTTAACCTTGTGAATGATAAGATAAGACCACAAACACTTTGTGGATCATTCATTGAACCATAAACTGTGTTAAATTTGCTGTTGCTTATACTACCAATATATAAACATGTGAAATAATTTCTTATAAACAAAACATTTCTCTATCTAATGAATATTCAAACCCATAAATTTATCTGTAACTATGAAACCGACAAGGGTATTGCAACTTTACATGTACGTACAACCTTATTTAACTTTAGTAAAGGAAAACATTCAAGTACCACTTTTCCATCTCTTCAAATCAACATATGTTGCATTACAACTTAAGTGTACCCCAAGATAAATCATTGAGTTCCTAACATAGAAAAATAGTTGCTTTCCCTAGTGAACTGTACGTAAATTCATAAAGGCTTCAATCCTAATATCCATTAGGTTATTAACCGCACAAACTAGTTTTCTCAAAAATAGATCATGTTGTTTGAAGCAACCATTCTTTTAACATCATCACAACTACATTTCGACCAAAAATCCGATGGCCGTATTGTCGGATTTTTGACACTTCCCTGTCGCATGTACGACACTATGATTTTTTTTAAGCGTAGGTGGATTTTCGTCGGTTATCTGACATCTTTCCAATCTGTCGGTTAAGCGATAGCTCAGTTTACCGTTAGTTAAATGTAAATCGTCGGTTATCCGACATCTAATTCATATTAAACTTTAAACACGTTTCAATTAAAAAAAATCACCTATAGGCCGTCAGTTAAGCGATGGCTATCCGACGGATTATGAAAACTTAAACATCGGTTAAGCGACGGTATTGAAGTTTTCAAAAAAAAAAATCACCTACAGGCCATCGCTTAAGCGGCGACTATCCGACAGATTATGAAAACTTAAACGTCGGTTAAGTGACAGTATTGAAGTTTAAAAAAAAATGACCTACAGGCCATCACTTAAGCGACGGCTAAAAGTGTTTTAAAAAAAAAATACAAATGCCAGATTACTGGAGACACACCTTGATGTTTGTATAGATTGTGAAATTACTACAATAAAGCAAAAGTTGCTAAGAAATATCAGTAAGCTATGCCTAAAGTATTACTATTTTATATTTGCAAACCCTAAAATAGTAATATTTACATAGCAATTAACAGAATATTGAACTAATTACTTGTGCACTCATCGAATGGAATGGATTTAGTGAAGAATAATGGTAGTAATGCAGTTGAATCTTAGTACATGTATGTGAATAGTATTTTTCCTCCCTCTCCATGAAGGCCATGTTCACCCTTTAGAGACACTTATGCGGTTCTTGTGTGCTATGTTTCATGGTGGTAGTACATTTTTAAATTTCTCTTATAACCTGGTATATGTGCTCGTGTGCTTTGTTTCTTCCTTCTTTGAATTAATTCTAATAGTATCCATTCAAGATATATCCAACTTATGTTAAACTATCCATGTTCAAGCTCATTGAGTCTCCATAGTATTCAAGCAAATAAACTAGCTTGCAGATATAAGGGCATCTATTGATTGATCTTATTCAATTGGTTGTTCAAATTCCTAAAAGGTCCTTTCTTTTTCCCCTAAATCCTTATGAAGGTAAGTAAGTGATAACCCTTCGCATAGCTCACTGAGATAAGTGATAATATGACCTTAACTTCTATATTTTTAAAGGGGAATAATTAAAATGAGGCCCTTTTAATAGTATCTACTCAACCTTCTCCTTGTATTAGCCATCTTGGTCTATCTATAGTGCATGCTCCCATTGACCACACTTATATTGGTCTTAGACATGCAAACACTTCCATTGTTACACATGATGGCATGTCTACTCCCACTAATGTTTCCCATGGATATACTACTCCTACAAATATTATTATAGGCACACTTCCCATAGTGTTGTTCTAAGTGGTAGTCTTCGCTAATCACTGACACTATCTAATAAGAATCAACTTTTTTGATACCTTCCCTCACAATATAGAGATTTGGAATGCGAGTGACAAAAAAATATTCAAAATTGATTGTTCACATTGGGGTTGTCTCTATCATCACACCAAGAAATCACAAGATCCATGATATTAGTTACAATTCCATTTTTGGGCATCTCAAAGAAGCATATCCCATAGAAGCGTTTGAAAACTAAAAATGTGTTTCTCTATCAATTGAGTTGCCAACTGGAATTCCATGTGTAGTTAAATACCAGATTCTTGCATCATTATTTTGCAAGCATAGAGGATAGGAAATGGAACCTCCCGTGGGAAGGTATGGTGGCACGCAACCAAACCCTAGAGCTTCATGAAATTTTGTCCACTCCCTACCTTTTAATCATCATTCTTACTAATTATCACAACCATAAAAAGAAAAGAAATGAAAACATGCATGTTCACCATGTATTGTACATGACACCCATAGGACACTCGGAGGCATCAATCTTCTCTTTGAAATGGAGAAGTAAAGTATTCTGCCAGATGGTTTTATGTTTGAGTCATTGATTAAAGGGCATTGAAAAATATGCAATATGGAGGTAGCTCTGACACTGTTTCATGAAATGGAAAGGAGAGGAATTGCAGCAAATCTCTTTTGCTGCACCAACCTTATTAATGGGCTTTGTAGTAAAGGCAGGATGGAAGAAGCAAGTAAACTTGTAGAAGAACTGCTTGAGAGGGATTTACTTCTTCGCATCAATACTGACAGTAGATTATACTCTGAATATTTTAGAAGATTGAATTCTGTGGGAACTGATAATTTGTTTGTTGGGCCAGAGCTTGATATCTTGTTTGTTGATTTCATCAAAAGGCTTTACCATGAAGGAAAGATACAGGAAGCAACAACTATATTAAGGGAATTGGAATTAAAGAATCCAACTTCTGGTATTTCAAGTTGTACTGTGCAACCTGATAGGTCAGTCAATGATGATGACATTGATACAACTTCCATGCTGATAGCTAATACAGATGAAGAAATTCCGAAGGAGGTTTTGGCCACTCATGTCAGTTCACAAGATATGGAATCTATCATCACGCTTTGTAAGGAAGGTAGAATGCAAGATGCATTGATGTTTTACGATGAAATTATTAAAAAGGGGCTAGTGCCAAACTTTAAGACTTTTAGTGTTCTCATTAGGTCACTTTACACAAATGATAAGCTGCAAGAAGCAAACAGGGTAATGAAAGAAATGCTAGTATTGCTCAGCCATATCACTTGAAAGGGGAACACTGTAAATTATGGATAATTTATTAATTTTTGAGGTATGGTAAAAATTTGACTAGAAAAACTAAAGAGAAATGGAAGAGGATTTAGAATCTGTTCCATTGGCCCTCAATTCGCTTAGTTGATCTACTTGTGGAGAAACTGTCCTGACTCTTGACAGTGGACTTATTCTCATTCATTTTTGAGGAATACAAGTTTAGATATTATCAGGTTGAGATCTTCTTCTGCACTTAACTGAGAACACAACCGGAGGGAAGAGGGCAAGGCTCTTCCACATATTATTGTGTGACATCAGAAAGATATTGCTTTACCTTGTTTATCGATCAACACCTTTTGTTGTTTGAATGTGTTGGGATGTTGATGACATTCAATTGATGGTTACTCATGAGAACCGATCTCTTAACTTGGCAGTTTGCTTATACATGTTTAACTTGGAATTTATTATACACAGGGCATGTGTTGTGCTTCTCTATCTCTAGGACTGTGGGAATAATATCTGTCACATGATCTAAATTGCACGACATAGCATTTTATAGATTTAGGGCCAGCATGGCTTCAATGAGATCATGAAGGAGATGGGGTTGTAGACTTAACTTCTATTGCTTTGTCCTATAACCTTCGTTTAGAGCATTTTTCCTTAATTGTTGAGCGCAGCAAGGAGAATCAACTAAATGTTATATTTCCACAGGAAGGTCACTGGCTAGAGGATCTAATAGCCATCGCAAGTTTTTTGGCACAAGGTTTAAAAACTAGGCCCAGGGGGGAAAGTCATGGCCAACTGCTAGCAAGGATGGGTTAGGAGTAAATGATGCAGAATCTGCAAGTGGGAATGAAGATGATGCTCCCTTTGGAGATCTATTTTCAGAGGTTAGCAGACAAGTAGTCATCTCTGATGGACATGAACAGCCCTGCTCTGCAAATGACAGTGTTTCTGAATCCAGTAATATTCCTTTACAAAGAGCTGTTGAAGTGCTTAGTTTTATTAAAGAGTGCATTTTTTCTCCAGATTGGCATTCTTCTATTTACAAAGAAGCATGTCACCAACTTAATGAAGAACATGTCAGTGCTCTTTTATGAATGCTACAGCCACAGCTTTCAGTTGATGAAAGAATGGAGGGGGCTGGTGTTTCAGATATGTCCTATGAAAAACACTTCCTTGAACATTTTCACAAAGCATGCTTTAACTTGTTACATGAACTTGTTATGAGGCGTGCCTTATCCATCAAACTTGAAGAACACCTAGTAAATCAAGTTTTGAAGGTAGAGGATGGGAGGTTTGCTTATACTGATGATGCTCTTGTTCTTGTAGCTCGCATTCTTATTATAAGGACATCCACAGGGTCTAGTTTGGGAGATGACTCCTTAAGACTCAAAATCTGCAAAGGCTACGCCGGTTTTATTGTTGAGAAAGTGAAAGCTACATATTTAGGGTGCTTAAATATCCAAGAAGTTTGTGCAAGTCTTCCATCCCTATTTCATTTGGAAGTTCTTCTCATGGATTTTCATTCTTCAAAGGCATTTGAAAAAATCAAAATGGAAAAGAATATTTTTTCTACCCTTAGCAATGTAAGTTGTCCTCCAGTGGAACTTAACAACACACAATTGGTTTGCTAGTCTTTGCTAATTTCAAGACTGATGTTGATTCTTCGGCACATGATTCTCCACTCTACAACCTTCCCATCCTGGTTGATGTTCAATATAAGAAATAAGTTAATACAGATTACACAAGGAGGAACTTTTCAGCTTCCCATAGGAACAGGCTATTTAGAATCATGGGTATATCACATGGTACAAAGTGTTATAAATGTGAATGAGGGAGTCATAGAAGAGCATGGAATGGATGATCTCTTTCAGCAACTGATTGACGTTAGTGGGGTTCATAACTAGGGCATTGTAGAACACAAAGTTCTTCAAGATCTCGGTTTAAATTGGTCTGATCTCTATTTTGTTGTTTGTCGCATTTTGGAAGTGTGGAAGAATAGGGAAGCTTCCCAAGTGCATGAGCTTATACTTGAAAGATATTGTTTTGTACTTGGCTGGATCACTCTATCAGATATTGATGTTAATGAAACTGGTGCTTTGCCATGGAGTCCTGAATTGGGTAGAGACAAGTTGCTTGAAATTGAATACTTCATAAGTTTTAGCAGAATTCTGCGCCATAATGTTCATTTTGGCCATACAGGGGAGCTATCACAGCTGACAAATATCATTTTAGATATACTCACTCAGCTTCAAACATTATAAAAAGAGCATAGTCTGAAGGAAATGGGTTGGTTATTCTTAAGGCATAGTGCATGGCTGTGTTTACTTTTATCATTGCTCCAGGCAGGTCTGTGGAAAGTGTCTTTGAGAAAGATCCCAGTTTCAAGAGAGGACACATTTTGGATAGAGCAGACATCTAAAGATACTTCATTACTCACACTTTGTGAGCAGTTAGTTTTTTGTGTATTGAAGGATGGGAAATCAAGCGTTTTGCTGAAAATATTGACATCCCTTTTGAGCATGCATGTCGGGGCACTACGAAAAGCTATGCTTTTTGTTCTTGATGGAAAAGAATGCAAATATGATGCACTGTTTTCACTAAATTTGCTGCTTTAAGCAGGTTATGACAAGTCAAAGCAGGAAGAGCTGTTGGGGAAGCTAGGAGCTAGCTTTAAGCTTATAGAGTCTGTACTTGGAACTCTCACAAAGTTTAGAGGAATTGTGAGCAAAGAAAACACAGGGAACCTGAACAAACTTTTTCTGAGCTCCTCGTTACATGGTTTCCCATCACATGTTCATCCAGGGAGTGCAGCTGTGGTCTCTTCCACCCTCTCTGTTGAGGGATTTTTGTATACAATTGAGCAATTTTTCAGAGCAAGAGATGCATTAGGGGGAATTGAGGTTGATGCAAAAGTTTTCGATAGTTTTCTTGAGGTCATAATGACCATAAAGTTTGACAGGCTATTTGAGGGTATACATGATAAATGTAGAATCATGTTTAATAATTTAATTCCCTCTATAAAAGTGAGATGTATGTATAGTGATCTATTTTTGTTGAAGAACATGGAAAGCCTCGTAAAAGAAATGAAGTCAAGCAAGGAGGTTAACTTATCTATTAAAGAGCATCTACTTACAAGTGCAACTGATATGGTGGAATGCCTGAGAACGGATCCTAGTAAAGTCATTTTGCTTAAGTTTTATTTGGGGAACACTGAGGACTCATTGATGTTGAACCAATCCAACAAGTTCTGGGAATTTCTTGGAGGCAATGGTAACTTTTTGCCTTTAATTGATGCTTTGGATGGATGCCATAATGAGTCAGTGAATACGAAGGTGCTACAGCTATTTGTTAATATTTTAACATGTGATCCGAGTTATATTAACTTGAAACACACCTTGCAAGAAAAGTTATTATTGATGGATTCATCTTCTTTGGCTTCATGGCTGGAAAAAATGCTGCTAGGATATACTGCTCAATCAGCTGTAGGTAATTTGCCAACATGAGTCTCTAATTCAAAAGTATTAGATGCAATAATAGTAAGAAGCTAGCATAAATCCATGTTAACCCTAGATCTACTAAGAAATAGGAAGGATTAAAAAATCCATATGCAAACTTCTCACAGGTTAAAAGGACAGAGGTTATATGGACTAATGCTAGTTTTTGTTTTTTTACATCATGATAATTAATAGATCAGCCTTTTTTTATTTGACATTAAAAGTTGGACATCAAGTTTATTTCCATTTAGTTTTATTAGCATTACCAACCCATGTGCACATATCTCTTGTAGAGTGCACCAAGAGAATAACACATAACAAGCAATCATGTAGAAAAAAGTAAAATTGGTGTACAAATTCAAGAAAAGATTCATCAAATACTTACCTGGTTCATATATTGAGGATTTGAAAGCAGTCCTTGCAACATTTTCATAATAGTAGGATTTTGTAGCATCTGTTGCATAACAGCAGGATCGAACAATCCAGCACCACCACCCATCGCTTACTAATGCGTCGTCGCTTAACCGACGGTTATGAGAATAGTCGTCGCTTCATCGACGCTTGTTGCCACATTTACAAAAAAAAAATATGTATCCTTATGATTTTTGGTAAGTTTAAAAAGAGAAATCCACGCGCCGTCGGATTTTTCCGTCGGATTTTGGATCAAAACTGATTCGAGATAGAATAAATGGTGGAATGATGCTATTGCCAAAACAACGTCCCCTTCTTCTAGGATATGGCAAACAAGACACTGCTACTAGCAGGCACACAGGAAACGCAGAGACCAAATAAATGGCTTTGGTGAAAGACATAAGTACATCCATTCAATGAGAAGTTGCAGGCCAGAGCTCCAAAGATTAGACAGGAAATACAAATTGCAGAGGCTCTCAAAGTAAAAGGTGCCCATATTTTATCTTGTCTACATTGGCTCAAAGTTAGTGACAAGCACTCCAAACAATTATTCAAGGCCTTGGCTACTAAACAACCTCTATTAAAAAATATAGAGGACCACATAAATCGACAACTCCCTGACCTGCTATGATGTCGTCAACCATGTCAAAAGTACACCAAGGACTCCACCACCCAATTGGAGCTAGAGGTCATGGGTTACTCGTATTGCAGACTTGCCACACTTCCAGTCCGACTGCTTGAGTGAGAACAACATTTATTTTGGGAAGATTTGTGGGATATAGTTGCATGTCGCTAGAAATGTCCTTCACATCTGGTTCATGTCTATAGTCATTACCTAACTATATCTGCTATGTTGCATCTTTACTCATTGCTCTTTGATTCTTACCACCAATTTGCTGGCAGAGCTGGTCCTTGTGATTGAATATTATGGCAATCTGAGCCTGTGTTTTTCTTTTGGGAGGGGACAAACATCCAGTGATACAAGTGGCAAGTCCCTTCTTTCCCCCTACTTTCGCCACAGATGGAGAATTGATGGTCATGAGTTCTTGGAAATGGCTTAGATTAAGAAAGTGTAAGAAACATTTTATATGAAAAATGACTCAATGTCCTTTCTGTTAAAATGGCACATTTCCTTTTTTTTTAAGAGAGTATTGCTCTCAGAATGCCAAGCATAAGCTCCTCTAATTGAACTTTTCTTAGGGATTTATGCCCTTGTTTTCCTTACGCATATGCTATGAGTTCCAAAATGTAATTTTGTAGTCTATGCTATTTGAATTTTATGTGCAGGCATTAGAGTGTCTACTTAATAATCATATGCTCACATCTGCAGAAGGTAAAACTACTTTTGTTACAATTATGTAGCATGGCCAGCAATGGAAATTGGTTGAAGAGGAGGTTGAGAAACCTCTTCATCATCCTCTCCATCACTGTTGATAGGGGTAGAAGTAGCTGAGGTGCCCCCCTTGTTATTAGTTTTAATGTCCTCCTTGAGGATGTCTTCTTCATTACCTGCCTCTGTCGTTTCCTCTGTGCCATGTGGAGAATCTGGTGGTGTATCATATTAATTTGTTGAAATCTCAAATGTGTCTATGCTCATTTTCACTAACATATAATCTTTGCAACGCTCTCTTTGACACTTCAGAACAACAAATTGTATTTATATCATACAAATGAAAACACTTAGCTAAACCAACTAGTGAAACAGACATTAAATTTAATGAAATAAAGATGGGGACTTATTATTGTAAATTCGGTTAGCATAAACTTCTGAACTATTGCACAAAGCCCAATTGATTAATAAAATTAGAACAATTTCATAGACTGTTGAAACATTATTATATAGATGAAAAGTAGGTTTTAGGTTAGTTGTAGACTTAAGAGTTTTTGTTTGTCATTTTTTTGTGGGAAGGGGCTACGCCAGCACAAAAGTGGTCGAACCGACAATTTTCAAAACCAGTTAAAATGATCAATTCTAACCAGAAAAGGCCAAAACTTGTTAGAACCATCCAGTTTCAATTCACTTTGGCCAATTTTATCTTTTGATAATTATGAAATCATCTATTTATTGATTTGACTATGCATATTAAAATCCTTTATATTATTCCTCATGTGCTGAGCACAGACCCTATCAGACTTATTGGACAGTAAATCAAAAGTAGCTACATGTTTATCATATCTAGAGTATATTTCTTTTAAGTTTGAACAATAAAGACAACACACTAGTATATTTTTAAATATACTTTCTTCATCTAGATGAGAAAAGTATCTACAAGATCCTGCAACAAAATAAGGCAAGAAGCCCTTTCTTCTCCTTTATTCCTTTCCTTAAAGTTTGAATAGTTCATTTCTACAAGCACTAAGTTATTCTATGCAGTTCAAAAATTCATTCATGGAGTCATTTCACTATATGGACAGTTGAAGAATGTTTTATCAACTACTAAATCATGACTCGATCATTAATTAGGTTTGAACAAAAGGTTGACATAGTAGATTATACACCACGTCCAAACTGGATTGCATATAATCTTTACATCAGAAAATAAAACTCAGAATTGTAACATTTAGACTATAATGGTTGTCAATAGGTTCAATGTCCAGCTTTTTTCTTTGCATCAAGACAGTGGTGGGGAGTCCTTGAGGCTTGAACCAACCAATATAACCAATTATTCCAGTGATTTGCAATGCTTCAGACATATCAAGCCCAGAATTTGAAAGTTAAGTAATTTATTCCGATATTCACTTTGATATTCTACAACATCTAAACAATCCTGGGTCACATCATGTTTCTAGTTCCCAACATCAGCCTATGGATTGAATATCTCACATCATGGCCGTTCATTTCCTAACTTCAACACCATAGCAAGATCTCTATTTCCTAAAGTGAAACAAATGGTCAAGATAAAGTTTAAAACTTTAAACATAGCAAGATCTCTATTTTTCCACTTTTGATGTTGTCCTTGCAGAGTTGATCAGCTGGCTCTAGCCAGATTACCTCTGAAGTGATGCAAACAATAATCAACAATTGCTTTTTCTTTAGTATACAAACTCTTGGTTATCATGTATTCTAGAGAGTTCTGACACCCTTGGTGCTTGGTCGATTTCATTAGCCATATGTTAATGCCCAAACATTCAGTCTGAGGAAATGGAAGGCTCAAGGTATAATTTATGTCAATCTGATGGAACATACTGAATAAACAGAATGACTGTGATATTCAAAATTTTGTTAGCAGAAAGTAAGGGCCTCCCAAGCCATGGTGCTAAGACAGGTGCCTAGAAAACATGGATTTTTGTTTGAGTTCAAAGCATCGCTAGTTCAAAATCCATCACACAAATGGGCCCTCCTTTGGGATCAGGCGTCGACTAGTGACTAAATATAGATGTTTAAAAGTAAGACCCTGCTTCAAACACAGCAGCCAAACTAAAATTTTAAAAGAAATCAAATTCAACTCTCCTTGATAATGTGTTCATCTCTTTAACCTGTGGCTACAAAATGGATTTGACATTGCAGTTCAGTGGCAGGTATCACTATTTATTGTTCACTAATTCAAATGGGCCGTGTTAAAAGGAAAACAAAAATCATTTACAGACTCCAAGGCCATGATGGGTAAACAAGGTCATACTAAGGAGAAAATATCCAGTTTCAAACCCATTTGAGCCTCATCTAATATTTCAAAAAAGATTCCATTCAATACTTATAGACACCCAAATGAACCCACTCATGATAAATGTGGCTATTTGGAAGCCCTTTAATATCTTTTGATTTAATATAAGAGTTAAAGCAAATCACTTTTCCTATAGGAAATGGGTTTCACACAGAGCCAAGTGGGTTGAATTTATGCTTCTATACAAAACATCAACACTAGTTAGCGTAGAAATTCAATTTGGAGGCTTCGAAAGAGGCCGAAACAATGTGATCTGGCTAAGTGTGTGACCACTCCTACAGATTTACATACATCATCATCCAGAGAAACAAAGGACCGCCCCTTAAAAATAATACAATACATTATTTTTATATAAACAACAAAGATTCAAAGAGTACCGATAGTATCAATAAACAATAGTGAGGGTTTTCTCTCTCAGGAATTTCATCAAACATATGGTGTGCAAACTATAAAGCCTACAGAGTGTTTTCCAGCCATACCTTACAGGGACAATGATCCATCAAAAACTTGCAGATTCAATGGCTTCAAACTTACCCCAAATCCTCCACCTCCACCAGCGACTCCATGACCTGTAGTTTCTCTTCTTCTTGCCTGCGGGCTCTTGGGAAACTGTTTCTAACCAAACCTGTACCCACACCCAGGAAAATATCGTTGCACAGGACAAGGGGACTATGTAGCGCAAATACAACTCGATTTGGCAGTTGAAAAGCAACCCGGATGAATGTTTGAATTTGGAAAGAAGTTAACTCGTAGATATTGCAGCCAAGATATTTATAGTCTTTGGATTGAGGGTTGGGTGCAGTTTATTGCCGTGGGTATTTTTTGGGGTTACACAACGGATGCCACATGAGGCCATCCCGACAAAGAGACAATGTCCATATTAATGGATAAGGGGTGCATTGGACTCGACCTTGATCTTTTTGGAGGAGTTGAGGGTGTCTGAACACCAATAGTGGCAGAGGATGCAAGTGTCAACCCAAATGGAATGCATGCCCACAAATATGACAAAATATTTTAAACAAAAATGTTGTGCTCACCATCACCAAACACATGAAGGGGAAGACATTTATTCAAATTGATGTGATGGACAATATAAATGCCTACATAAAATGCAATGGTTTTTGCCATTTTTAAAATGCTTATAAATATTATAGTGTGGTTCATAAAACGCATTAGGTTAATTTTGATACAATATTCTTAATAGAAAATTAAAATTATTGAAGGGAGAGACATCATGTTTTGAAAATAGCCAATGGAAAACGGTAATGGTGCAAAATTTATTCCCTAACAAATGAGGCTCTTCTTTTCGTACCTACCTCTACCTCAAGTGATAAGAATAGGGATGGTTTGTGGTGAGGAGATGGATATAGGATACAATGTCATGGGAGATGACGTTCTTTTGAATGACATTATTGAGGATGCGAGTGGTCAATTAATCTTTGACATAGAAAGTATGGGTAAATAAAAGTTCATGATAGAACTGAGTAGCCTCTTGGCTCATTAACAATAGTGAGGGATACAAAGAGGTGTGGTTGGAAAGATAAACGACTTTAAATGCATAAGGTATTTCAACATGTGATCATATATCCAAAGGGAAAACATAATGCTCAACTAAGGTGAGAAGAAAGAGTTGGCCTAGAGTGGTTCTCTTAAATAATGTCACTTCATGTCTAAAAATAATAATAAACCATAATTAAAATCGAGAATGAATACCTCTTTAGGTTCCTTGTTCTAGAGATGTTCAAAGCTTGGTGAAAACAATATATGGCTGTTTAGGTGGTTTTTAATTGTTTATGAGCATAATTTTTTTATTTTAACCGCGAAAAAATGTCCTTTATATCATCAAATATAAAAAGTATCCATGGTACATTCAATTTTTCAAGTTTTCAAACCAAGGAGAATGACAAGAATTAGATTTGTAATTGAGTTGTGGATGTTGATACTTTTGTTGCGATAGATTTTACATGGGTTGAAGATGGGTATTGTGGTAGTTTTCTCTCTAGTGTATTTAAATATTTAGTTATAAAGGTACTCAAAAGGATTTGTAACATGGTCTTTGGTGGGTATATTGTTATATTTAATATTAAACCCCCATTATTTATAAGATTAAGTATTGGATTTATTAATAGAAAGTGGAGGGACATTCATGTTCAAGGATCCATTGTAAAACAACCTTGACTAGGTCATAGTCATTATCATCATCGTTATCATCACCAACCCTTTTCCATGAGGCATGCATGGCACCATGCAATAGAATTGGTGTTTTCATATTAAGAACCTGGAATGTTGAAGTGAATTTGTTGATTGACATTCAAATACTTTCAACATAAAATAATTGTAATTTAAATAGTATGCCTACATATTGTTAAAGGATTTTTAAGCATTTTTTATGTTAATGATCATTTTCCTTTTCCGTCTAGACTTCAAATTATGTGTCCATATAATAATTGAAACCCGAATACCTTCTCAAGTGTAGGTAAATCAGAAGATCTTCAAAGTCATCAATTGGCAGTGCATGATGTTGATCATCGTCCATTCTAACATTAAATGCATCATTGATTAATGTATTTGCACTATCATCCTCAATTATGTTATCGTCATGATCATCGTCTAATTCCATATCATCATTAACTTGATCATGATCAGTATTCGCAGGACCTACATATTGGCGTTCCTCCTGCGCTAGTTGTTCCACAATTACCACATTCTCCATGTTCGGAACAGCCCTAGGAGGCCCTTGCTTTATAATTACAATTAAAACATCAAACAAAGAATGTTAGTCATGTCGATTAAGTAACAAAAATAAAAATGATACAATATACAATTACAAAAACTCTTAATATAAAGACTGCATGATATATAATCATGAATTATATTGACATACCAATGGAAATGAACCTATTTATGAGTGTGTGTAGGAAATGAACCTAAGCGTCGGATATGCGACGACGCTTTCCACGTTAAATAGTTGACCAATTAAAGGAGTTGTCGCTTAAGCGACACTTACTAACGCGCCGTCGCTTAACCAACGGTTATGAGAATAGTCGTCGCTCCATTGACGCTTGTGGCCACATTTACAAAAAAAAATGTATCCTTGTGATTTTTGGTAAGTTTAAAAAGAGAAATCCATGCGCCATCGGATTTTTCCATCGGATTTTGGATCGAAATGTAGTAGTGCATTAATTGCAGCATATAAAAAATTGCTTAAATAAAATCATGCACAAATCAACATTCATATAAAATACAATCGAAACTGAACAACATAAGGTGAAAACATAAAGGAGACGACACATATATGTGGTTCACCCCAACCTTGGGGTTACATCCACCAAATGGTTATCATGTGCTGTGATATTTATTTTATTAAAAAGAGAATTACAATCTGCAACATCATGATTGCCATATTTTCTGCTGTTTAGACTCTCTTCCGAAAGTAACTCTAGCTATTTTAGAGATTCTTGTTTAAGTAAAACCATTGAACTAAGATGGACAAAACCCTAAATATTTGGGTCACAATAATTAAACAATATTTATAATCAA
Organism: Pseudotsuga menziesii; assembly: GCA_001517045.1. Lineage (NCBI taxonomy): Eukaryota > Viridiplantae > Streptophyta > Pinopsida > Pinales > Pinaceae > Pseudotsuga > Pseudotsuga menziesii. The sequence continues at coordinate 106,094 of LPNX010824510.1, read as the reverse complement.
GATTTTACACTCAATATTTAATCTTTCATTTACTTCTATTTTTCTTTCATTTTCTAGAAAAATCATAAGTATCGGCGTGCTCTCAAATAATACTTATGGCTAAGAAGCACCCTATTCATATCAAATTTCAACCAAGTAGTGTATTTTTCCTAAAAGAGACCATTCCCTGCCCTTGTGACTACACATCTAAACATTAAGTCCTACCCAACAAGAGAGAAAGGATGGACATGAAAAACCACACTCCAAAAAATCAAAGTCCCCATAAAACGATACAGTATCCTACTGACCCATGGAATGAAACAAATAGAGAGGACTCCAATAGGGTTAGATAAAAACATAATGGTATACTTCATCATGTTAGTTACTAATGTTTTACTCTCCACATCAGAGCAGATGATCCATTGGACTCACGGGACTGTCAACTAACAACCAAAGAGAACCTACAGAACTCTTCATGTCTATGACAGCTATACTTCAGATTTATGGATCTCATTAAAGTCTGGTCTAAGTCAAAACCAAGAGGACCAACCCTAAAAAATGGGGAGGCTTTGGAAAAACTAAACTCAACGATTCCTGTCCACTGGATAGGATGTATAAGGATCGATTTCTTCCTTCATTTTAAAACGAACTTACCACTTGCACAAATGTCGATGGTCTTGTCTAGAAGTAGCTATGATTCACAACCCGATATAAGGAGGACCGGATCGTCCTGACTATTCTACAGTCTCCATTTTTTAACAACGCACGGAGGTCACATATGGGTTGTATCTTTCTCGTCCATTCAAATTAAGACAATTTCCACAATGTAATTAAAAATATAAACGGAGAAGGCATAGATTAGCAAAATACACTTTATCTCTTTTACCCGGACTACTCTTTTAGTGAAAACATAAATATGAGTTGCGTCTACTTCCCAGATCTACCAGGTTTAAGGGTTGTCGTTATCCCCACGTTCTTCCCCAATGTAACCCACATATTTTTTGAGACTGTGAGGGTTCACGCAGAGGTCATGGATTGTGGATGTGAAAGATAAATAAAAAAAGAAACTCAGACCACACACCAAAGTCCATAACTCGTATCGATGCCTGAATATTTTGGGAGGTTAAGACCTTACATGGTAGTCATCCAGGTAGTGTTCAATATTTTATATATATAAACAAAATAATGTGCTAGCAGATCAGAAGTGCCAACGTCTTCAAAAATTACCTCTCTGCCCATCACGCTCAAAGGTTAATTTATATAAAAAAATAAACTTAGATCTCCAGCGGACCCTCAAAGGGACTGATCCCCAATCACATAGCATGGACAATTGCATGTGGATTTCTGTGTAAACTAGGAACAAATTGAGTTCTTACCCAATACTAGGTGCAGATCTGGATGAGGGTAGGAAGCGAGCAAACATTCCTCACACCCCGCGTTATCCCTCCACCATGCCAAGCAGTGATTTCAAAGTGAGTGATGCTTTTTCTTTTGCTCCGCGTTTTCCCTGTGTCCCCCTATTCTCCATCCAACTATATATATATATATAATTTATTCATTTATTAGGTAAGACAATGCTCTTCCTATCATCTCGGCCAACATAGTGCTGTTGTTGTAACTGTCGAACAGACTTTTAGGCCATGATTCTGGTGACCGTTTATACCCTAAAGAAATGGTCATGGCTGTTAGTATTTATTCCCTTCCTTCAAGCTGAACCTTTCCTTCTGTCAAGCCAAGATCCAAGCACGCAGCAAAATAGAAGATCCAATTTAAATTCATGCTTTTAGTTGAGGAGTATTTAAAAGGTTAAAACTTGTGTCTCCATGATAATACTTCGTGTATCTTATAACAAATTTTAATCGATCTTTTTTACTTTTTCTTAAGATCAATTTTTGTATAATAATAATTTATTTCCATCTTTATAAAAAGGACTTAGTTCATCACTTTTCTCATTTTTCTTATGCTAATACTAATTCGTGTGAAAAGACTTAATCCTCCTTTTTCTTCCATTATGTCTAAAAGAATCAACCTATCCTTAGACTTTATAATAATAATAATAATTTATATATTCCATAAAAGACTTAATGCCTAAAGGACTTAATACTATATTTTCTTCGTCCTTACCATATGATTTACTCCATATTTTCTTATTTATTATTTTTTTTCTAGTTGCATGTCGTTAAGTTGTCTTGATGTTTTATGACATAGGAAACTAATTTGCCTACCTTTCAAGTTTCCTTTGGTGGAGCCTTGGCACTTGATCTCCTCACCAAGAAGCCCTCATAAAATAACATTCAAAATTGCAAAATGCTTAGGAGGAACATTACAACTTGGGTTGTATTGAAATTGGCATTTTTAAGAGCTTATATGGATTTGATTATCTAAAGATATTAATATTGAAAATAAGTGAGTTGATGAATGTTGTATAATGTTATATGCTAAGCTGGTAGGATATGCCAGGAACACTATTGGTCGAAGTTGACTATTATAAAAATAATTACTATCGTGGATAATGAGGTTAAGTATGGGTGTTGTTTTTTTACTTAAAATAATTGTCGAAACTTGAGTTTTACAACCAAGGGCTAACTGTCGATGATGTTGTTTACATAATAACATTGCAAGCTCCACCGAGATTATGACCATTGCTACCATCGACATGCATTATGGTATATAAATCCACCTACATATGTAAGTTGCGCTTGATTACTCATAAAAGAGTAAGGAGTAACTTTTCTAGATGATTTACAAGGTTATAAAATGCGTGAATGGCGACTAAAATCGATACAAATTAGGAAACTCTGATAATTGATTATTGAAATTTTGGGTTATTCAATAATATGATAAACTGACCACCTATGGAGTGATTGCAGGCATGGAAAATTGTGGCCATGAGGAGTGCTAAAGTTCTAGGACTGTAATGAGTTATGAATATATGAAAAATATCTCATGTGCATAAAGTTGTCACCATGGGGAAGTGGTGATGGAGGTAGTGGATGAAAGCTACCTGTTTTCTCTTGGGCCAGCTAGGGACCATTATGCATTCTGGGAACACCTAGATGTAAGACGTTTTGGTTAAGACTCGTTCAACACATATTAAGAGGAATGTCACAAGAGTGGGGGCTCTGTGAAGAGAATAACCTCTAGGTGTTGTGGAGGTGCGAGAACAGAGGTACCTCAACTTGGTGAAGCGCCCTGAATAGCACAAGAAGGAGATACAAGCGTATTGTCCTTGTGTTGGGTAGCTTGAATCAGTACTTGGAGTAGTGTTAGCACTTGGATTGCTGGGATGGAGGACATCCAGAGAAAGGAATAATGGCGAAGCACCGTAAATAGTACAAGAAGGAGATATGCGTAAGGAATGGTATCATCCTTGTGTTGGGTGGATTGGATTAGTACTCAGAGTATTGTTAGCACTTGGAGTGCTAGGATGGAAGACATACAGAGAAAAGAATAATGCTGGGAAGAGGTATGTACATTATGGGTAAACTTGTACCTATGAGGTAATATGTCTACATATTGGAAAATAGAACTCACATGTATATATTGGAACCACTGTGGATTATGGAAATTGTATAGCATTGGATTCCGAGTTATACATTGTTATCAATGTCGATGCTAGTAATCATGTTTTATTGATGTATCAATCGCATTATGGAAATAATTGGGTATTATGATACCAATAAAAGGGGGGTAGAAATCGTTCCATAAATTGTAATTGTGGTGCTACACATGAGTCTTTTGCTTATGTTTTCTTGCTGAATTATAATTTATGACGTAGTTTACTAAATAAATTTTGGGAAGACCCAAATTGTGTTACAGGAAACTATAGGTCCCGAACAATTAGAGACTTTTGAGGTCGAGGAAGAGTCTACAGGATCATGACAGGAAATACAAAGCAAAGAAAGGATGACTCGGGAAGAGAAGGAAAATTATTGAAGGACATGGACACCGAGGACGGTGTTAATTTTAGGGGGGAAGGATGCAATGTTCCTCCTAAGCATTTTGCAATTTTGAATGTTATTTTATGAGGGCTTCTGTGTGAAGATCCCAAGTGCGAAGGCCCCACCAAAGAAAACATGGAAGTTAGGCAAATTAATTTCCTATGTCATAAAACATCAAGACAACTTAACGGCGGGCAATTGGAAAAAAATAATAAATAAGAAAACGTGTAGTAAATCCTATCCTAAGGACAAAGAAAATATAGTATTAAGTCCTTTTAGGCATTAAGTCTTTTATGGAAGACATAAATTATTATTATTATTATAAAGTCTAAGCATGGGCTGATTCTTTTAGACATAATTGAAGGAAAAAGGCGGATTAAGTCTTTTGACACGAATTAGTATTATCATAAGAACAATGAGAAAAGCGATGAACTAAGTCCTTTTTATAAAGATGGAAATAAATCATTATTATACAAAAATTGATCTCAAGGAAAATGAAAAACCATCAATTAAAATTTGTTATAAGATACACGAAGTATTTTCATGGAGACACAAGTTTTAACCTTTTAAATACTCCTCAACTAAAAGCATGAATTTAAATTGGATCCTCTATTTTGCTGCGTGCTTGGATCTTGGCTTGATAGAAGGAAAGGTTTAGATTAAAGGAAGGGAATAAATACTGACAGCCATGACCAATGCTTTAGGTCATAAACGGTCGCCAGAATCATGGCCTAAAAGTCTGTTCGACAGTTACAACNATATATATATATATATATATATATATATATATATATATGGTTGGGTGGATAATAGGAGGACATAGGGTAAAACGCAGAGAAAAAGAAAAAGCATCACTTAGTTTGAAATTGCTACTTGGCATGGTGGAGGGATAACGCAGGGTGTGAGGAACGCCTGCCCACTTCCTACCCTCGGCTAGATTTGCACCTAGAATTGGGTAAGAAATCGATTCTTTTACACAGAAATACACAAGCATTTGACCATGCTATAGGATTGGGGGTTGGTCCCTTTGAGGGTCCACTAGAGATCAAAGTTTCTTTTTTTATATAAATTAGCCTCTGAGCGTGATGGGAAGAGAGGTCCTGTAGGAAGACATTGGCAATTCTGATCTACTAGCACATTATTTTGTTTATATATATAAAAGATTGAACCCTACCTAGATGACTACCACGTAAGGTTTGAACCTCGCAAAATATTTGGGCGTCCATACGAGTTATGGACTTCGGTGTCTGGTTTTAGTTACTTTTTTTATTTATCTTTCACATCCGGAAGCCGCGACCTCTCCGTGAACCCTCACTGTCTCAAAAAAATCTATGGGTTCATTGGGGAGGAACCTGGGGATAACGACAAACCTTAAACCTCGTAGATCCAGGCAGTAGAGGCAACTCAGATTTATGTTTTCACTGAAAGAGTAGTTATGGTAAAAGAGATAAAGGGTATTTTGCTAAATCTATGCCTTCTCCATTTATATTTTTGATTACATTGCGGAAATCGTCTTAATTTGAATGGACGAGAAAGGGACAACGCATATGTGACCTCCGTGGGTTGTTCAAAAATGGAGACTATAGAATAGTGAGGTCGATCTGGTCCTCCTTTTATTGCGTTGTGTATCGTGGCTTCTTCTAGATCAGACCATTGACGTTTGTGCAAGGGGTAAGTTCATTTTAAAATGAAGGAAGAAATCCATCCTTATACATCATGTGCAGTGGACAGGAATCGTTGAGTTTAGTTTTTCCAAATCCGCCCCATTTTTGGAGGTTGGTCCTCTTGGTTTTGACTTAGACCAATCTTTAATCAGATCCATAAGTATGAAGTATAGCTATCATAGACATGAGGAGTTATGTAGGTTCTCTTTGGTTGTTAGTTGACAGTCCCGTGAGTCCAATGGATCATTTAGTTTGATGTTTTGGGTAAAACATTAGTAACCAACATGACGAATTATACCATTATGTTTTTACGTAACTCCATTGGAGTCCTCTCTATTTGTTTCATTGCATGGGTTAATGTAGGATACAATATCGTTTTATGTCGATTTTGATTTTTTGGAGTGTGGTTTTTCATGTCCATGATTTTTCTCTTGTTGGGTAGGACTTAATGTTTAGATGAGTAGTCACAAGGGTAGGGAATGGTCACTTTTAGGAAAAAACACCACTTGGTTGAAATTTGATATGAATAGGGTGCTTCTTAGCTGTAAGTATTATTTGAGAGCACACCGATCCTTATGATTTTTCCAGAAAATGAAAAAAGGGATAAGTAAATGAAAGATTAAATCTTGAGTGTAAAATATTGATTATATTGTTTAATTATTGTGAGACGAAGATTTAGGGTTTTGTCCATCTCACTTCAATGGTTTTACTTAAACAAGAATCCCTAAAATAGCTAGAGTTACTCTCGGAAGACAGTCTATGCGAATAGCAGAAAATATGGCAACCATGATGTTGCGGATTGTAATTTTCTTTTTAATAAAATAAATATCGCAAGACTGATAACCGTTTGGTGGACATAACACCAAGGTTGGGGTGAACCATGTACATGTGTTGTCTCCTTTATGTTTTCACCTTATGTTGTTTAGTTTTGATTGTATTTTCTATGAATGTTGATTTGCACATGATTTTCTTTAAGCAATTTCTTATATGCTTCAATTAATGATGTTAAAAGAATGGTTGTTTCATACATCATGATCTATTTTTGAGAAAACCAGTTTGTACGGTTAATAACTTGATGGATATTGGGATTGAATCCTTTATGAATTTATATAAAGTTCACTATGGAAAGCAACTATTTTTCTATGTTAGGAACACAAAGATTTATCTTGGGATACACTTAAGTTGTAATTCCACATATGTTGAGTTGAAGAGATGGAAAAGTGGTACCTAATTTTTTTCCTTTACTAAAGTTAAATAAGGTTGCAGGTACATGTACAGTACCAATACCCTTGTCGGTTTCATTGTTACAAATAAATTTATGGGTTTGAATATTCATTAGATAGAGAAATGTTTCATTTATAAGCAAGTATTTCACATGTTTACATATTGGTAGGATTAGCAGCAGCAAATTTAACAGAGTTGATGGTTCGATGAATGATCCACAAAGTGTTTGTGGTCTTATATTATCATTCACAAGGTTAAGCATAAATATTTGTTCAAGTAGGATTTTGTTCTTGCTGATATAGGTGTGTTACACTAAGTATTTTGATGAATGGATAAATAATTAATCCCTTAAGAAAGATCTATATTATTAGTCAAAGATCAATGTAGAATAGAATATGGTTATTGTTAGTCAAACCATTGTTACATTGCATATAGTTCTGATGTTATTCAAAACTTATTAGTCATGCTTCTAGGAAAATACCGTGTAAAATATGACACTAAAATGATTGATTCCTTTGATAGTAACAGTGAACAAAACTATTACCCCTTTTTCACACATAATGGCATTGGGGCCATAGAGGTACATTACATCGCAACACTCCAAGTGCTAACGGTACTCCCAGTACCGATTCAAGCTACCCAACACAAGGATGGTACCCTTGTATATCCTTCTTGTGTTATTTAGGGAGCTTCACCAAGCTTAGGCACCTTCGTTCTCGCATACCACCACAACACCTAGAGGTTATTCTCTTCATAGAGCCCCTACTCTTGTGACATTCCTCTTAATATGTGTGGAATGAGTCTTAACCAAATTTTATTACATCTAGGCATCCCCAGAATGCATAATGGTCTCTAGCTGGCCTGGGGGAAAACATGTAGCTTTCATCTACTACCTTCATCACCACTCCCTCGTGGTGACAACTTTATGTGCATGAGATCTTTCTCATATCTTTTTAACTCATTACAGTCTGCATGAGTATGTAAGAAAGGTCACTAGTCTCTATGTGCACAACTCGATTCCTAGGCTTTACTTGCACGCGAGTTATCACAATAGTTGAAAAATTGCATCTAACCTGAATCTCTTCACCACAACCTTTTATTTCGGTTTTGCATTCACTTAGCATTCATTTAGTAGCTAATGAAATATGATTAGAACTTATTATAAGTAATACACATTCTACTTTATAACAGTTCACAAGATAGCATCTTTAGAAAGCAATTAGTATACACTTATATCATCATTCACCATTTTTTCAAGAGCTATTAATTTATGACAAGATGATAGCAATTCCATGACAACAACTAACTCTACGTCAGGTTTATTTCCATTTAGGAATCAAGTCATATTCTATTGATGTGCACACATGTAGGAGGAGCACCAAGGGTCTGGTGTAGCCAATTTCCTCACATTTTCTTCATGGAACCACCTTTGAGAACCGACAATTGTTTGACCTATCGAGTAGGCCCAGCCATCATAATTGTCTTTAGAGACCAACAATTTATTAATAAAACGTTATCATTTATGCATTTTAACACTCCTATCACCCATTCTACACAATGTACATTTTTTTTTCATTCAGATGTGGCGCAGAAGACCAGTTAAGCTAATACCAAACAATGTCTTTAAAAGAAGTGCAGCAACAATAATTTTTAACAAACAAGCATTAAAGCATTTCCTTAATATGCAACTAGTGGGGATATTACTGAATCCATTTGTCTGTAGGAGAATTAATGTTAATACACCACTAGAATACCATTCTACGATTCTGAGAATCTGAAATGACTTTTCTTTGTACTATTGTCACACAATTTACTTTACGGTTTTGGTGCTAGACCTTGAACTTAAGACAAAACCCATCACTCTTTTCTAGGCCTTAGTTATTGTTTCTTATGAACAATGCCTATAATCAAACATAATGCATTTATACTTCCAAAACCTATTACAGGACCTACTATTAGCTGTTCAATGCAGCATCTGAAAGTGATGTAAGACACAAGTTTAACTTGCCTTAGAAATTGTAGGTACTGTTGCCAGCCTTGTTAAGAGCCTAAAAACGTTTTAAAGGTGCATTATTAATGAGTCTATTTAATTATGCTCCTATACTACCTTTAATACTTCTGCGTAGTGCTTGGAATAAATTCAAGTGAATGCCATTGCATAACACCACTTGACATTCGATCCTATGCCTCATATATTTAACATGTCAGTACTCATTTCCACTCATGTTTTGAGGCAGAGAAGCAAAGTTACCTTTATAAAAGACCCTGATAGCTGAAATTAAAATGTTGTGTGAAACTTCAAACTTAATCACATGAATTTTTACTTAATATCACATATTTAGTTCTCCTAAACTGCTTTAACAGATGGAAAGTCCGACAATAGTTCCTATGATTCTTAATCCACATACATTGTTGCAAAAACTTTCCAATATTTTATTACATTGCCCAATTCAATACCTGACTTTAGCAGATGGAAAATCAATCTAGAATTTAACAACTTCAATGCAACATGCTGGTTTTAGACATTATTTATATCAATATGCAGTCAAGAAGACAACCCCTAAATATGATCTCATTACTTGTCATATATTTTTTTGTGCCATCTGCTTAAATATCCTCAGTAAATATGCCCAACAATTTCTTCAACGAAGATTTCCAACTTAGGTGTAATATTCTTAATGGTAGTGCAACATGTTATTTTTCATATTTTTCCAACTCTTCATATAGCTAAATAGAGTGAGGTCTATAGCTCAGTTTAACACTACCAAGATGAGAACAACTATAGTCATTGTTTTATTCAAGATTCATATAGGGCCAATTCAGTAAGGATTGCATCTCAAAACATTGAAATATACTGCTTAATGTGATGTCCCTGAAGTACCTTGTTGCGAAATTAGATAAAATGGTAAAAAAATTTCGTTTTTATTTAATTAAATCTTTAAAACATCCAAGTAATGTGCTTCCAAATTAGACGTCACCAATAAACATTTATACTGCATTCATACTAACACCATCATGTAAAATAAACATGCACAATATAAACACACAAAAGACGAGGAAACCATATACGTGGTTCACCTCCTTCATGAGGTTACATCCACCAAGCTTTTGTTAGTTGTTATTATTAATTATTCCATAAGGGGGATACAGTGATGCAGCTTATGTATTACAATTTGTGTCTGCCTCAGCTCTATACAATGAGTTAGCTCGATGCTCTACATAATCAGTTAGCTTACAACCAATACCTGTTCTATGAGTTCATGGCCAAAACACCCTAAGTTGGTATAGAAGACAACTTAAGCCCTGTAACAGCATGCGTATTTTGTCCTCAATTCCTTCTAGATGTTATGTACTCCATACATAAGTTATTTTAGAGATCGATGGCTATCACAGGGAGTGACATGAATACTAAAAATCATAGATACATAGATATACATTTAAAGCTAACAAAAAAAAATATCACTCAACCACAGATCCTTCTATTTACTAAAATCATGGTTATAAAATAAAAATAGAGTTGTCGAGCATAAAAATAGCTACCAAACTCCAGATAGATTTTTACAGAGAATTGACAGAATAACATTCATAGAGATTTCATAGAGAAAAACAATTCAAACTTCATATCGATTCAACTTCATATCGATTTCAAACTTCATATCGTTTTCAAACTTTCATATCGATTTCAAACTTCATATCAATTTCATAGAATTGGCAGAATTGACAGAATAACATTCATAGAGAAAAAAGCATTCAAACCTCAGATCGTTTAGCAGAGATAAAAATAGAAAATCGAACTTTCAATCTCCAAATCGATTTTTGTAGAGGTTTGACAAAAAATAACATTCAAACCCAAATCAATTTTTGCAGAGAAATGACAAAGAATAACCTTCAACTTCAGATTGATTTTGCAGAGGTGTGACAAAATAACATTCAAAGATATTTCCTAAAGAAAAACAAGTCAAACTTCATATCGATTCAACTTCATATCGATTTCAAACTTCATATCATTTTCAAACTTTCATATCGATTTCAAACTTCATATCGATTTCAGAGAATTGACAGAATAACATTCATAGAGAAAAAGGCATTCAAACCTCAGGTCGTTTAGCAGAGATAAAAATAGCAAATCAAACTTTCAATCTCAAAATCGATTTTTGCAGAGGTTTGAAAAAAATAACACTCAAACCCAAATTGATTTTTGCAGAGAGATGACAAAGAATAATCTTCAACTTCAGATCGATTTTTTTGCACAATAAAACAAAGTTTAAACAACTCAAAGATCTAGATCGATCCCTTGCTAAAAAAAGCGTTGCACAATCAATCAGAGTTTAAATAAGAACAAAATCAAAGTTTGAGATCGATCCCTTGCTGAAAAATGTTGCACGATCAACAGAATTTAAATAAAGATCAAACTCAAATATTCCAAATTGATTCTTTGCACAATAAATAGAGTTTAAACAACTCAAAGATCTAGATCGATTCCTTGCTGGAAAATGTGGTACAAAGGAACCGAATTTATAAGGAATAAAACAAGCCTTTAAAATCAATTTCTTCTGGAAATCATGGTGCAATGATACAAAGTTTATAAAGAAATAAAAACAAGCCTTTAAAACAATTTATTTCTGGAAATCGTGGCCAAAATACATGATGTTCAGACATGCACAAAAAGCAAGCTATAAAGCAATATTGAGATCCATACTCCAATCGTGTGCATCAATTAGCAATGAACAGGTCTGGACACAAATCGTGGACATCAATTAGTAACGTTTAAACAATAACAGATCGCATTCGCCCAAATCAATGAAAGCATTTAAGAATTGAACAGATCGCATTCACTAGAATCAAAATAACAACATTTTTAATTAGCATAGATCGAATTATAAAGCATACACCAGATTGATGAAATTGTGGCCAATATCAAACTCATACTCAAACAAAGTATAAACACAGGCTATTTCTGACCACCAGATCTGAGTCGTGGTGCCTATTCAGCCATGATCACACAAGCATGCGGAGTATTAAACAAAACCAAGGTTCTGCCATGATTGCACAAACAGGGATACAACATCCACCAAAAAGGAACAAAGGTTCACGCAAACCAAAAAAATTGGAGAGGATTTTCTCTTCAGATTGACGGAGCATAAAAACCCAAACCCACGAATGCATGCCCCCTCCGCATCTCGCCCCCCACTTTACATAGGAAAATAATAGAGACGAGTGACGAGGGTTTTGCCGACAGGTTTCCTATCAAGGTTGGTAGAATGCAGCCAAATTTTATTTTTTTAAATCTATTTCTATTTCTAGAAAATGAAACGCATGCCAGCATTCATACAGTACTTCCCGTAGGTTCCCCAAAAGGCTCATACACTATCCTCAAATGGATGAGAGATTCGATTAATAGTAATGAAAAACTAAAATATTTGGTATCCTTATTAAAAGACAAAAGGCCTCCAATTATCATATTGTTTCCTCTCTTTTTTTTTCCAATAAATCTTTACAAAATAAACGACTTGAGTTCTTAACTACCCTTAACATTTATCTCCCGATACNATACAATATATATATATATATATATATATATATATATATATATATATATCTTGGTAGTTCTTTTAACTCTTTAAGTGTAAACATATTTAAAGTTTGTTTAGTATACCGTTATGTATAACTACTAAAAGATTTCCTTATCATAGGATTAATGGATCAATATAAATACATATATATGTACACCTTTGTATGCTTCAAAAGGTGATTCTTATTGGAATTTGTGCATGTATTCATGTATCTAAAGTATAGTTTGTAGTTATACTCATACAAGTAAGTTACCTGCCTAAGAGTAAATACTTTCTTAGATAGTCATGTGGGTGACTTTTATAACATATCATGACCATAATACAAATATTTTCAAGAGAAAGATTAAGTTTCTTAGTATAAGTTACAGGGAGGACTCCTTTGCACTCTATGCCTCAATTAGGTATTAGTTATGAATTATCCATAAGGACTCAAAGTAAAATATTTTACTTTAACATAAGAGAACACCTAAGCACTTAGGTCTTTAAGGAAATCATTATTATTCTCTCAATTTACAAGTCTTCACTCATTGTTTACTATTAAGTTTTGCATTTACGGATGGGGGTCGTGAGGGGACATTACATCCTTTCCCCCTTAGAGTCAACATCGTCCTCGGTGTTACCTATTTAATATTTTTTCTTTGGTTCTCATTGCTTGTTTTTTTTTATATATTTCCCAATCCCTCTGATTAATGGGATTGGGTCCTCATCTTGCATTTATAACCATACATATGCATCCATACTAGCATCAACATTGAAATAATGTATAACTAAGAAATCCAACACTACACAATTTACTGTGGTTCCAATATACATGTCAGTCCTATTTACCAATAAATAAACATATTACCTCATAGGTACAATTTTACCTGTAATGCAATACCTCTTCCTAACATTATTTTTTTCTCTGGATGTCCTCCATCCCATCACTCCAAGTGCTAACAATACTCCAAGTACCAATCCTAGCCACCCAACACAAGGATGATACCCTCCCTTAGGCGTATCTCCTTTGTTGTGCTATTTAGGGCGCTTACCGATCAAAGCTACCCAACACAAGGATGATACCCTTCCTTAGGCGTATCTCCTTCTTGTGCTATTCAGGGCACTTCACCAAGATTAGGCACCTTCGTTCTCACACACCACCACATCACCTAGAGGTTATTCTCTTCATAGAGTCTCCCACTCTCGTGACAGACCTCTTATCATGTGTGGAACGAGTCTTAACCAAAACGTCTTACATCTATGCATCCCTAGAATGCGTAATGGTCCCTAGCTGGAACAAGGGAAAACAAGTAGCTTTCATGCACTACCTTCATCACCACTTCCTCGTCGTGACAACTTTATGCACTTGAGATCTTTCTCATAACTTCTTAACTCATTACATTCCTAGAGTTTTATCCTTCCTCATGGCCACAAATTTTCCCATCCCTGTAATCACTCCATAGGTGGTCAATTTATCATATTAAAGACATCAAAATTTTTATCATAGGTCATGGCTTACTTCATTTCTCATTCATCAGATAAGAGCGTACTCTTTCTACCACTAAGGAATTTATTGATTTTAAACACAACCCACTTTATTACTCACCTCAGCTGCACTATAGCCCAAGTTCATGAGTAAATCCAATTTCATGACTTTAAAAGTTTGTTGTTGTACCTTGTGAGTACGTAAGAAAGTTCAATAGTCTCTATGTGGACAGCCTGATTCCTAGTCTTTACTTGCACACCAGTTATTACAATAGTTGAAAAATTGCATTTAACCTGAATCTCTTCACCATGACCTTTCATTAAGGTTATGCATTCACATAGCATTCATTTAGTAGCTAATGAAATATATAATTAGAACTTCTTATAATTAATACACATTCTACTTTATAATAGTTCACAAGATAACATCTTTAGAAACCTATTAGTATACACTTATATCATCATTCACCATTATTTCAAGAGCTATTATTTTATGACAAGATGATAGCAATTCCCTGACATCGCCTAACTCTACCTCAGTTTTATGTCCATTTAGGACTTAAGTCATATGCTATTGATGTGCGCATATGTAGGAGGATCATCAAGGGTCTGGTCCAGCCCATTTCCTCATATTTGTTTCATGGAACCACCTTTGAGAATCCAACAATTGTTCGACCTATCAAGTAGGCCCATCCATCACAATTTTCTTTAGCGACCAGCAAAAAATGTTAGCGTTTATGCCTTTTAGCACTCCTAACATCCATTCGACAGAATGTACATTTTCTTTCATTTAGATGTGGCACAGAAGACAAGTTAAGATAACACCAAACAATGTCTTTAAAAGAAGTGCAACAAACAATAATTTTTAACAAACAAGCATTTAAAGCATTCCATTAACGTGCAACTGGTGGGGATTTAACTAAATCCCAATGTCTGTAGGAGAATTAATGTTAATACACCACTTGAATACAATTCTACAATTCTAGGAATCTGAAGTGACTTTTCTTTGTACTACTGTCACACATTTCACTTTACGGTTTGGGTGCTAGATCTTGAACTTAAAACAACACCTATTACTCTTTGCTAGGCCTCATTTGGTGTTGCTTACAAATGATGCACATAATGAACATAACTCATTCAGACTCCCAAAACCTGTTACAGGACCTATTATAAGGTATTCAATGTAGCATCATAAAGTGATGTAAGACACAAGTTTAACGTGCCTTGGAAATTGCAGGTACTGTTGCTAGCCTTGTTAAGAGCCTAAATTTTTTTTAATGGTGCATTATTAATTAGTCTAGATAACTATGCTCCTATACTACCTTTAATACTTCTGTGTAGTGCTCGGAAAAAATACAAGTGATTGTCATTGCACAACACCACTGGACATTGGATGCTATGCCTTGTATATTCAACATGTCAATACTCATTTTCAAACTTTCATATTGATTTCAAACTTCATATTGATTTCAGAAAATTGACAGAATTGACAGAATAACATTCATAGAGAAAAAGGCATTCAAACCTTAGATCGTTTAGCAGAGATAAAAATAGCAAATCGAACTTTCAATATCCAGATCAATTTTTGTAGAGGTTTGACAAAAAATAACACTAAAACCCAAATCGATTTTTGCAGAGAGATGACAAAGAATAATATTCAACTTTAGATTGATTTTTTTGCACAATAAATAGAATTTAAACAAGTCAAAGATCAAGATCGATCCCTTGCTGAAAAAAAACATTGCACAATCAATCATAGTTTTAATAAGAACAAAACCGAAGTTCCAGATCGATCCCTTTCTGAAAAATGTTGCACGATCAATAGATTTTAAATAAAGATAAAACTTGAATCTTCTTGATCGATTCTTTGCACAATAAATAGATTTTAAACAACTCAAATATCTAGATGGATTCCTTGCTGGAAAATGTGGTACAAAGGCACCGAGTTTATAAGGAATAAAACAAGCCTTTAGAATCGATTTCTTCCGTAAATCGTGGTGCAAAAATACAGAGTTTATAAAGAAATAAAAACAAGCCTTCAAATCGATTTCTTTCTGGAAACTGTGGCCAAAATAAATAGTGTTCAGACATGCACAAAGAGCAAGCTATAACGCAATCTTCAGATCCAGACTCCAATCACGTCCATGAATTAGCAATGCTGAACAGTTTTCGACACAAATTGGGGGCCTCAATTAGTAATGTTTAAACAATAACAAATCGCATTCGCTCGAATCAATGAAAGAATTTAAGTAATGAATAGATTGCATTCGCCAGAATCAAAATAACAGCATTTTTCATAAGCATAGATCGAATTATAAAGCATACACCATATTGATGAAATCATGGCTAATATCAAACTCATACTCAGACAAGGTATAAACACAGGCTATTCCTGACCACCAGATCTGAATCATGGTGCCTATTCAGCCATGATCGCACAAGCAGACAGAGTGTTAAAAAAAACCAAGGTTCAGCCATGATCTCACAAACAAGGATACAACATCCACCAAAAAGGAACAAAGGTTCACGCAAACTAGAAAAATTGCAGAGGATTTTCTTTTCGGATTGACGTAGCAGAAAACCCCAAACCCTGGTAATTCCCCCAGACTATGTCTTATTTTGATTATTATTATTTTATTTACTGTCTATGCATGATGAATTATGGCTGTTAATGACTCATCCAAAGGGTCTGGGGAGGATTGATGTAATAATTACCCCTGGGGGGTTAATGACAATGAATAATAATAATAAAATATTATTGATGCAACGATTATGGTGGAAGTAGCTAGGTTAAAAGAGGAAACCTGTAGGAGACATTGAGGATAGGGACCAGCTAACTTTAGGGACTGGATATAATAAAGTGTCAGATGTGCAGAAATCAGCACAGACACATCCTTGGAAAAATGGGAATTCCATTAAGCCCTGGCAATTTAGATGAGGAAGGGGAGAGGGCTAATGGGAAAAGACCTAGGCAAAGAAAAAGGATCCACAGAAAAAGAGACAAAAAGGAAAGCATATGGTGTAGGCAGGACGCTGCTGAGTATGCTGGGAAAGAGGACTCTACTGAGAGAGTGCCTGTTGTTTGGGCATGATTGCCTATGGATGTTCTAAATTTGAGTTGTGAAGTTAGGGGTCCCTGCTATCTCCTTGGAGGTTTGGCTCGGGGGTGAGTAGAAGGAAAAGGACCCGATCCTAGTCTACGGTTGGGGAACATGGCTACTTCCATTGCAGTTGGCGTAGCTGATCTATAGGTTTTGAGTATGAGTTGATGATCATCTGTATACTGAATGTTTATTTTTTTTATTTATCTCAGATTTACATTATGTTAAATAGAAATTATCCTGGTTATGCTGCAAGTAAAAATCATCTGGTAGAATGCTCTAAGACAAAAATGAAGTCACATAATGTATGAATATATTTGCTTTTTTTCTTATGTATGTTATTAAACTAACATATCTAGTCTTGTTCACCTGGCGGGGTTATCAGGAGGATCGTTGTTATAACCTTAGATTTTTTTTTAATGCCTAGGATATGGTGGTTTTGTATTATAGTTCTTGCATCATCTAGTATTAGATTGGATTCCAAAATTTAATTTTTATATTCGAGACATAGTTTTATTGTTGGCTTTTTTCTTTATGTGATAACCAGCACTTGTTCAGCCTACAAAAGGTCCATCAAAGGCCTCAACCCATGACGATTGTGAGTTAGAACTTTCCTATCTAGCCAATCGTTTTACGTATAACACCGGCGGCGCTTAATAAGAAGGGTGAGAAAGTTGGTTCTTCTGAGGCTTCTTCACTTGCAAAGCTTGGTATTTGCCCATTTTATTATGGGTTGATGGTGTAGTCTATATATGACAAGGGATCTGTACTCCCACAAAGATTAACAAAGGTATTGTTGAAATTATAACAAGGGTGGAACTTTTATCCATAGGAATGATACACCTGAGGCCCAAGGGAAACATCATTGTCATGCCCTTTTTCCTCTCACACATTTTAGGTTCAGTTTCATGGGATGTTGATTGGGAGTTAGTGGAAAGCCAAGATCCAAACCCAAGCTGCACGCACCAGACTTCTTTGGGTAATCATGATAAACTACTGACAACAAAAAATTCAACTACCCACAATGAAAGTTGGAGACTCACGCTACCTTTAGAAGTTTACAATAAACTTTTAAATGGAGAAATGCATAGTGGGTCATCATTCCACACAAGTGCCACAGCATGCAAATCCATTAAAATAAAATAGAAGAAATAATTGCAGACAGTCATTTTTACATAACACCTTTAAAAGTCCCCTAATTTAGCCAAGCCACTATTCTCGGCTTAAAGCCATTAATAAAAAAAAAGGGTGCATTACAGACTTAAGAGGACTGATAGTCCAATCGTAAATTATACATTTTACACAGAGAAAACAAAATACCATAGAGTCTACCACACTATGGCTTTAGTGCCATGCACTCTTCAAAGACCATCCATTGTAAACTTCACAAAAAGCTTTGGAAACCCCAGATTCCTTTACAAAGTAGACCACAAAGTTTTCCCACTCCTCGAGATGGCTGAGCCCACAGCCAATAGACTATACCACAAGGGCGATAAAACCACTTACCTATGAAAATTTCCTTGTTTATAATCTTCCGTCCATCTAATCCTGCTTTAGGTACCTACAACCAAAAGAGGGTTTACGATCAGCTGGAGTCATAAAAATTAAGACTAAGAAACAGGGAAGTGGAAAAATAGTAGAGGATACTCTGTTGACCTATGGCGAAATGGGTCGGGCACTAGCCACCAGCTCTATTACCTCTTCCGCACTCTCGTATGAACCTCGAAACCAAACACGAAACCCCAAGAATGCAACTAAGCTATTAAAGCCTTCAAGAAGTCCTTTTTATTCCCCAAAGGTCAAAAGGACAGTCAAGTTAAGAGACATACTAATGACAAGCATACCGTGGAAGTTTCCAATGGACGACAACTCACCACAACCCATGTCATCATTGGGATTGTCACATTTACTGCCTACTATGAAATCATCATGAGTTGACATCTGCGAGGTCAATCTCACCCATGCCGGACACCCCATCGTTGGCCTCTCAACCCTTACGTGGAGATTCCATAAGCCATCCCCATGGCCCATGGAAACAGGGTCATGAACCATGTAGAAATCACCTTGGAACCTTGTGGCTGCTATCATAAAATTATGCTGCATTACAAACTTTGGATTAAATCCGAACTTGTAACTTCTCCTTAGGAGGGAGGCTACCACTTATAACTTTGGTTAACCCTTGTTACCATAAGTCAGATGTGTGGGATTTCCCTTTGAAGTGAGCTTAGAGCATGGACTTTGTTTTGGACCTTGCTTATTGTTTATGGACCTCATTATGTGTATCTTGGTGTTATGGGAGCTCTCGATGTTGTCATGGTCTTGGCCCTTAATTTTTCACAGAGATAAGTTTGCTCCAGCCTTCTGATGGGAGTAGGAATAACCTTGTCTAGGATTGCCTTGTTGTTTGTTTTCTTAGAGCACCCATCATAGAAAAATTGTTGGTTAGCCGAATCTCAGTAAGTGAGTTTATCAGTCCCTATGGTCCAATATTCCTTCAGTGGAACCCACGAGTAAAACATATCCAATTTGCAATAATTTATATACTGAACTACAAATTTACTGGGCTTTCAGAAACAGATAATAGCTTCATCAAAATAATGACAAGGCCAATTGTACCATCCTTATGTCAAGACTAAATTACCTCTTAAAGATTTAAAAAAATTATAAATTGGTTATATGTCTTGTATAGGAAGGAAGAAAAAAAAAAAATTGAGGTAGTTTACATTTGGTATCAGAGCACGGGATTCAGCCCTGTANTTGTTTAAATTATATATATATATATATATATATATATATATATATATACAATACATATTGATAGCACTCTAACATTTTATCGGCATGTTGTGTTGCTTACTTGTGAATCTACAGGTTGTTGTTGTTATCTTGATAAACTGTAGGAATTATCATGGCCTCTCCAGCGGAGAATGAGTACCAACCTGAAAACCCGGAACAGGTACTAGCGATCACACAACCGGTAGTGGAGCATTCTGAAGCTAGTCAAGTACTGGAAACAATGAGGAAACTAATCATGGAAATACAAAGTTATAAGGAAGACAAGGAATAGTTAAAGAAAGCACAGGAAAAAAAACAGGAGATCAATGAAATCCTGTTACAAATTCTGCACAATAAAAACAATGGTAAGGAGCCTCAAAACGAGACCAAGAAGGGTCCCAAAAGGGAAAAAAGTGTAGAAAGAAAGATTAGTTCCTCCAACGAGACCCAGAATTCTCAAAATCAGGTCAAGACCAGTGGAAAGAGAAAGGTCGATCACCTAGAAGGTGAATTCAAGAAGATCAAACCCACTAGTTTTGACGGGGAATCTAAGACAGGGAAGGAAGTAGAGGCATGGCTGCTGGACATCAATAAATATTTCCAGATCTACAACTATTAAAGTAACATGAAATTCTGAATGGCAATTTATAATCTTAAGGGCAAGGCTAGTATCTGGTGGTAGGACCTCAAGATCTCGCAAGGACTCAAGGAGAAGAATTTGGAATGGACAGAATTCAAAATACTGTTTAAAAAATAGTACCTATCCGATAATTACTATGAAAGGAAAACCAAGGAATTATACGAGTTAAGACTCAGCTCAATGACCATGGAGGAGATCATTAACAAGTTATTGGACCTGCTGAGGTTTTTGCCCTATATTAAGGAAGAAAAGGCGAAGGTACAGAGATTCCTAAGCTGTTTGTCACAAGCTTACAAGGACATAATCGAATTTGACAACCCAAAGAATCGAGATGAGGTATTAAGGAAAGCCCGGTTGTGTTATGACTAGTACAAATAGTGGAACTACTCATCCAGAACATGGAGAGATAGGAGACCAGAAATATTCAGCCAACAGAGGAAGGGATTCAGAACATTGCCATACAAGAACAGCCCGAGAAATATCCAAGGAATCCCTTATATGAAAAGTGGACTGCCCTTGCCAAGATATGTAAAGCCAGCCAGTATTGGAGTGAAAGGGGTTGATGGGGTTCCCAAAGAACCTTTGACCTATTGGGAATGTGGTGAACCCCACTTGAAAAGACATTTCCCACACCTAACTACGGTAAATAATACCTTGCACGACATTCAAGAAGCATCGACAGTTGGGGAAATTGGCAGGAGTTTCCACAGCATAAATGTGGCCTTAGAAGATTGGCAAGCCGACTATCAGTCTACTATAGTGGAAATCGAAGGTATTGTTTCAAACCATGCTATATCTATGTTAATTGATCTAGAAGCTGCGTTGAGTTACATTTCACCAAGGATGATGGAGCTCTGCAAACTGACTAACGTAAAGAATGCAAAACCATGGTTGGTCCCGTTGGCCACCGGTGCAAAAAGAAAGGTAACAGATTTTATTATTAACTGTGAAGTTTTAGTTGCAGGATCATAAAACCAAGATCGACCTAAACACTTTACCCTTGTGATCATATGACATCATTATTGGCATGGACTGGTTAGAGAAGGATAAAGTAGTGCTAAACTGTTTTTCAAAGACCTTTACTTACATTGCCGAAGACCAAGTCCTTCGGGCGGTAAGAGGGTTTCCCAAACCTGTCTCAGTAAGACAAATTGTAGCTATGTAACTAAAGAAATTCCTGAGAAAGGGCTATAAACTCTTTGCTGTTAGGGTCACTGATTTGCTCCTAAATGAAAACCAGACCTCTCTAAAACAACACTCGATCCTAGAAGAGTTTCATGATGTATTTCCCAAGGAGATACTAGGCCTACCCCTCAATGGGAGATCGAATTCTCCACTGAGATACTACCCGGATTTGCACCAGTGTCAAAGGTGCCTTATCTGATGAGCATTCCAAAACTGAATGAACTGAAAATTCAGTTGTAGGAACTTTTAGAAAAAGAATATATCAGACCTAATGTGTCCCCTTGGGGTGCACCGGTCTTGTTCGTTAAAAAGAAGGACAAGACCCTAAGAATCTATATCGATTATCGACATCTAAACAAAGTAAACATAAAGAATAAGTATCCCCTGCCCAAAATCAATGACCCATTCGATCAAGTAGGAGGGGAAAGAGTCTTTTCGAAGCTGGATTTACGATTTGGCTATCACCAGATCCGAATAAAAAGTGAGGACATAGAAAAAACCACCTTCAGAACCCACTATGGACACTACAAATTCGTAGTAATCCCTTTTGGCTTAAATAATGCCCCTGCCACTTTCATGTGCCTAATGAATGACATTTTTAACAAATATCTAGATCATCTTGTACTGATCATCGTCGATGACATCCTAATTTACTCGAAAACCCAAGAAGAGCATCAACATCATTTAAGGATAGTGTTGCAAAATTTAAGGGAACACCAACTGTATGCCAAGTTGGAAAAGTGTGAATTCTTTAAGACTGAAATTCAGTACTTTGGACATGTCATATCCAAGGAGGGGATTGCAGTAGATCCCAAGAAAGTACAGACCATATTTGATTGGCTCATTCTGAAGGATGTGGCTGACATTCAGTCATTTATGGGACTCATGGGATACTATAGAAGATTTATCAAGGGATTTTCCAAAATTACATACCCCATCACCTCCTTACAAAAGAAGGGGGTAAAGTTTGCTTGGACATCCAGATGCCAAGAAAGCTTCGACCATCTTAAAAATTTGTTGGCCAGGGCCATAGTCCTAAAATTAGACGATCCCCTTAAAAAATACACAGTCTGTATTGATGCCAGTTTAGAAGGAGTAGGAGGGGTATTATCCCAAGACAGACATGTGGTCTATTACGAGTCACGCAAGTTGAAAGAGCATGAGCGCAACTATGTAGTCCATGACTTAGAATTTGTAGTCATGGTGCATACCCTAAAAATGTGGTAGCACTACTTACTAGGAAATAAATTTCTATTATTGACCGATAACACTTGTGTGAAAAATTTATTTATGCAGTCTCGTCTAAATGCCCGACAAGCGAGATGGTTAGCCTTCCTCAGTGAGTTCGACTTTGAGGTGAGGCATATAAAAGGTAAGGAAAAAAAGGTTGTGGATGCATTGCATTGAAGGAATCATGGTCTTAGTGAGATAACCTCGAGCCAGATCAAGAGTGACCTCTTGGACAGGGTCAAGGTAGCAAGCACTCAGGATGCTAACTATAATGAACTACTCAGTAAAATACAAAATCATGAGATAAATCTGGGCAGAGCAGCTTTTAAGGTTGACCAAAAAGGTTTTATTTGGTTTAAGGATAGGTTGTATGTACCTAATGTATTGGAAATCAAGTTGTCTATTATGAATGAGATGCACAAACCTCCTTTTGTAGGCCATCTAGGGTAACAAAAGATGGTAACTGCTCTGAGGAAGCAGTTCTTTTGGCCCGGTTTAAAATATGATGTAATTGAATATTTCTCCAAATGCATAAAATGCCAGCAAGTTAAGACAAAACATGGGCACCCAGCTGGTTTTTTACAGCCTCTACCAATACCCCAGTGGAAATGGGAGATCATATCTCTGGATTTCATCGCTGGTTTACCAAAAACACAGAAACAACATGACTCTATCATGGTGGTGGAGGACAAATTAAGCAAATCTACTCATTTTACTCCAATAAAATCAACACATAAGGTGGCTGATATCACAAAAATATTTCTAAAGGAGATATTCCAACTGCACGGTGTACCAAAAATTGTAATATCGGATAGGGATGTGAAATTTACATCAAATTTCTGGAAATCTCTATTTGTAGGTTTAGAAACCAGAATTAACTTTAGCACTAGTTATCATCCGGAAATAGATGGGAAAATAGAACGTACCAACCAGACCATCAAAAACATGTTAAGGATGTATGTCATGAAAAGACCCACTTAGTGGGAGAACTATTTGCACCTGGTGGAGTTCTCCTATAATAACGGTTATCAAGGCTCAACAAAAATGAGTCTGTTTGAAATACTATACGGAAAAAGGTGCAATACCCTTATCAGTTGGGATAATCCTGTGGATCGTGTGCTATTTGGACCTGAGTTGTTACAGGAGATGGAGCAAATAGTTCATGAAGTACATAAGAACCTGAAAGTGGGTCAAGATCAACAAAAGTGTTACGTCGATTTAAAAAGAAAACACAAGGAGTTTGTGTTGGAGACCATGTGTACCTATGGGTCAAACCTAAGAAGAGTTCCCTCAAACCGGGGAGCTACAAGAAACTCGTTCCAATATTTTGTGGACCTTTCCAAGTCCTAGAAAGAATTGGGCATATTTCTTACAAGGTGGCCCTACCTATTCATTTAAATATTCATAACATTTTTCACGTTTCATTGTTAAAAAAATATGTATATGACTCAGCTCACATTATCGATTGGAATGTGGTATAGGTGGAACCCAAAGGAGAGTTCCAGGTGGAACCTGAACGCATTCTGGACAGGAAAGAGACAGTACCTTGGAACTGAGTCATCGCTCGGGTAAAAGTGCAATGGAAGCACTCTAGCCGCGAGGAGGCAACTTGGAAACTAGAGGATGAAATGCGAATAAAGTAACCTAGCTTGTTTATCGAGCCAATGGGAGAATATGAACATTGAGGACTGTGTTTAAAATAAGGGGGTGTGGATATAATGCCCCTAGACTATGTCTTATTTTGATTATTATTATTTTATTTACTGTCTATGCATGATTAATTATGGCTGTTAATAACTCAACCAAACGGTCCGGGGAGGATGGATGTAATAATTACCTTTGGGGGGTTAATGACAATGAATAATAATAAAAAAATATTATTGATGTAGCGATTATGGTGGAAGCAACCAAGTTAAAAGAGGAAACCTGCAGGAGACAGTGAGGATATGGACCGGCTAACTTCAGGGACTGGATATAACAAAGTGTAAGATGTGCAAAAATAAACACAAACACATCCCTATAAAAAGGGGAATTCCATTAAGCCCTGGGAATTTCGATGAGGAAGGGGAGAGGGCTAATGGGAAAATACCTAGGAAAAGAAAAATGATCCACATAAAAAGAGAAAAAAAGGAGAGCATACGGTGTAGGCAGGACGCTGCTGAGTATGCTAGGCAAGAGGACTCTGCTGAGACAGTGCTTGCTATTTGGGCATGATTGCTTGTGGATGTTCTACATTTGAGTTTTGAAGTTAGTGGTCCCTGCTTTCTCCTAGGATGTTTTGCTCAGGGGTGACTAGAAGGAAAAGGAGTCGATCCTAGTCTATGGTTGGGTGGAACATGGCTGCCTCCACTGTAGTTGATGTAGCAGATCTAGAGGTTTTGAGTATGAGTTGATGATTTACATCTATATAATGAATGTGTATTTTATTTATTTATCTCATATTTATGTTATGTTAAATAGAAATTATCTTGGTTATGATGCAAGTAAAAATCATCTGGTAGAATGCTCTAAGACAAAAACGAAGTCACATAATGTATGAATATATTTGTTTTTTTGCTTATGTATGTTCTTAAACTAAAAGATCTAGTCTTATTCACCCGACTGGGTTATCAGGAGGATCATTGTTATAACCTTATATTTTTTTTTAATGCCTAGGATATGGTGGTTTTGTATTACAGTTCTTTCATCATCTACTATTAGATTGGATTCCAAAATATAATTTTATATTTGAGACATATTTTATTGTTGGCATTTTTCTCTATGCGATAACTAGCACCTGGGTCAGCCTACGAAAGGCCTGTCAAAGGCCCCAACCCATTACGATTGTCAGTCAAAACTTTCTTGTCTAGCCAATCCTTTTATGTATAACACCAGTGGAGCTTAATAAGAAGGGAAAGAAAGTTGGTTCTTTTGAGGCTGGTTTGCT
The DNA here is from genome assembly GCA_001517045.1 of Pseudotsuga menziesii. Lineage (NCBI taxonomy): Eukaryota > Viridiplantae > Streptophyta > Pinopsida > Pinales > Pinaceae > Pseudotsuga > Pseudotsuga menziesii. The sequence continues at coordinate 80,392 of LPNX010824510.1, read as the reverse complement.
TGCAAAGCTTGGCATTCGCCCCTTATCTTATGGATTGATGGTGCAGTCTGTATATGACAAGGGATCTGTACTCCCACAAATATTAACAAAGGCATTGTTGAAATTATAATAATGGTGGATCCTTTATCCATAGGAAGGTTACGCTTGAGGCCTAAGGGAAACATCATCGTCATGCGCTTTTCCTCTCAGACTTTTTAGGTTTAGTTTTGCGGGATGTGGACTGGGAGTTAGTGGAAATACAGGATCCAAAACCAAGCTGCATGCACCAGAATTCTTTGGGTAATCATGATAAACTATCGACAGCAAAAAATTCAACTACCCACAATGAAAAATACAGACTGACACTACCTTTACAACTTTATAGTAAACTTTTAAATGGAGAAATGCATAGCAGGTCATCATTCCACACAAGTGCCACAACATGCAAATCCATTAGAAGAAAATAGAAGAAATAATTGCAGAGAGTCCTTTTTACATAACACCTTTAAAAGTCCCAGAATTTAGCCGAGCCACTATTCTCGGCTTAAAGTCGTTAATCCAAAAAAAAGGTGCATTACAGACTTAAGAGGACTTATAGTTTGATTGTAAGTTATACATTTTACATAGAGAAAACAAAATACCATAGAGTCTTCCACATCGTGGCTTTGGTACCATGCACTCTTAAAAGACCATCCACTATAAACTTCACAAAAAGCTTTGGAAACCCCATATTCCTTTACAACGTAGACCATGAAGTTTTCCCACTCCTCAGGATGGGCAAGCCCACAACCAATAGACTACACCATGAGGGTGATAAAACCACTTAGCTATGACAATTGCCTTGTTTATAACCTTCCATCCATTTGATCCTGCTTTAGGTACCTGCAACCAAAAGAGGGTTTGTGATCAGCCAGAGTCATAACAATTGAGACTAAGACATAGTGAAGTGGAAAAATAGTAGAGGATACCCTATTTACCTGGGGCGAATTGGGTCGGGAACTGGCCACCAGCTCTGTTACCTCCTCCAGACTCCCGTATGAACCTTGACACCAAACATGAAACCCAAAGAATGCAACTGAGCTATTGGAGCCTTCGAGAAGTCCTTTTTCTTCCCCAAAGGTGACTAGTATAGTCAAGTTAAGAGACATACTAATGACAAGCGTACCATGCCAATTTCCAATGGATGAAAACTCACCACGGTTCATGTGATCATTAGGATTGTCACATTTACCGCCTACTGCGAAATCATCACGAGTTGAAAGCTGCGGGGTAAACCTCAGCCACATTGGACACCCCTTATGTGGAGATTCCATAAGCCATCCTCGTGGCCCATGGAAGCATGGTCACAAACCACATAGAACTCACCTTGGAACCTTGCGGCTACCATCATAAAATTATGCTAAATTTTAAACTTTGGATTAAAGCCAAACTTGTAACTTCTCCTTCGGAGGGACGCTACCACTTATAACTTTGGTTAACCCTTGTTACCATAAGTCGGATGCATGGGATTTCCCTTTGAAGCAAGATTAGAGCGTGGAATTTGTTTTGGACCTTGCTTATTGTTTAAGGACCTTGTTATGTGTATCTTGGCGTTATGGGATCTCTTGATGTGGTCATGGGCTTGGCCCTTAATTTTTTATAGAGATAAGTTTGCGCCAGCCTTCTGATGGGAGTAGGAATAACCTTGTCTAGGATTGCCTTGTTGTTTTTTTTCTTAGAGCACCTGTCACAAAAAAATGGCTGGTTAGCCAAAGCTTAGTAAGTGAGTTTATCAGTCCATATGGTCCAATTTGACTTCAGTGGAACCCGTGAGTAGAACATATCCAGTTTGCAATAATTTAGATACTGAAATACAAATTTAGTTGGCTTTCAAAAACAAATAATAGCTTCAACAAAATAATGACAAGGCCAATTTTACCATCCTTATGTCAATAATGAATTACCTCTTAAATATTTAAAGGAATTATAAATTGGTTATATGTCTTGTATGGGAAGGAAGAAAAAAAAATTGAGGTGGTTTACAACCTCCAAATGCATTCCCCCTTCGCATATTTCCCCCCCCTTTACATAGGAAAATCATAGGGACGAGTGGTGAGGGTTTTTCTGACAAGTTTCTTGTCAAGGTGGGTAGAACGCAAACCAAATTTCTTTTTTATAAAATCTGTTTGTATTTCTGGAAAATGAAACACATGCCAACATTCATGTGGTACTTCCCATAGTTGTCGTAAAAGGCTAATGCACCATTCTCAAATGAATGAGAGATTCAATTAATAGTAACAGAAATCTAAAATATTTGGTATCCTTATTAAAAGACAAAAGGCCTCCAATTATCATACTCTTTCCTCTTTTTTTTTTCCATTAAATCTTTTCAAAATAAATGACTTGAGTTCTTGACCAACCTTGACATTTATCTCCCTATACAATATAGATATATCTTGGTAGTTCTTTTAACTCTTCAAGTGCAAACATATTTAAAGTTGGTCTAGTATACCCTTATGTATAACTACTAAAAGATTTCCTTATCATAGGATTAATGGATCAATATAAATAGATATATATGTACACCTTTGTATTCTTCAAAAGGTAATTCTTATTGGAATTTGTGCATGTATTCATGCATCTAAAATATAGTTTGTAGCTATACTCCTACAAGTCAGTTACCTCCGTAAGAGTAAATACTTTCTTAGATAGTCTTGTGGGTGACTTTTATAACATATCATGACCATGATACAAATATTTTCAAGAGCAAGCTTAAGTTTCTTTGTAGAAGTTACAGGGAGGACTCCTTTGCACTCTATTCCTCAATTAGGTATTAGTTACGAATTATCCATAAAGACTCAAAGTAAAATATTTTACTTTAACTTAGGAGAAAACCTAAGCACTTAGGTCTTTAAGGAAATCGTTATTATTCTCTCAATTTCCAAGTCTTCACTCATCCTTTATTATTAAGTTTTTCATTTACGAATGGGGGTCATGAGGGGACATTACACTTAAAGTAAGAGGAGTTGGGCAGTATTGTTCTCTTAACTAGTCTTAAACCAATAACCAGCGATAACATTGAATTAGCAATTGGGCTAAAGCATTTCTTAGTAATAATACCAGGTCTATGTTTTCATATCTAGATGGTGCCGATTTTGTGTATGATGGATGATTCTTCCTTTCTAACATGGTTAATGACATTAATATTGATAATTACATTTGTTCTCAAAAGAAATGGAATGAGTAAGGAAGTATGTTTGATGATAAATTCAAACTTATACCTATCACACTATCGAGAAGAGAGTCCTAAGACTATGAGTAAGATCTTCCAAGTTGCTACCCGTAGCACCCTTATCAACTTTAACTAAATTTGAGCATGAATCATCAGAAGAATAGCATTACAGAAAGAAATTCTTTTTATAAGGGAAAATAGGTGTAAGGATAGAGACTTCCATTTTTGCCACTAAATTAATTTGGAAAACATTCTAGCTCACTTTAATAATGTGTCTATATTCCTCCCTTTTGTATTCTAGGAGAAGATTCTTTTTTAATAGAGATCAGACATCCATCATGCAAAGAAACTTAAATAAGTGATTAGCACGGTACTTATCTGGTTTTCAATTCGACCATTGACAACCGTGTCGCAATTTCTTCCCAATATAATTCGAATTTCTTGCAAAATTACCATGTTAGCACATTATTACGGGTCTGATGTTGTAGCTAGCTCTGATACCATATGTAACATCCCCAAAGTACATTGTTGTGGAATTAGATAAAATGGGTAAATTTTTTCTCTTTTTATTAAAGCTTAAAACCATCCATGTAATGCGCTTCCAAATTAGATGTCACCAATAAACATTTATACTGCATTCATAACTAACATCATCATGTAAAAATAAACATGCACAACATAAAAACACAAAAGATGAGACGCCCATATTCACATGGTTCACCTCGTCCACGAGGATACATCCACCGATTTGTTTTCTTTTTATTGCTTATGAGAGAGTAATTACAATGTCATGGTACAACCACATCCATGGCCGGTTCACCTTGCCTCAAGTCTCCTCGCATAGATACACTTGCAACTCGATATGGCCTCCGTTTAGGAATTTTATGGCAACTCATAAAATCATTTACAGTTCCTTGGACACATGACGAACTTTCGCTTTAAACCAAAATTTAATACCTGATTTTGGCATTAATCACCACACCTTTTCAAGATATGTTCTGTTGAAGTAAAATATTAACATCTATAAAAGTTATAGCACAGTAAACTTAAGATTGCCATTTCTAAATAGACAGTATAGCAATGCCATTGCAATATATGCCATTAAAATAAATAGTGTAAGAATTATATTATAAAGAGTAGTAAAAAACACAAATAAGCTCTGTCTTAACTCTACCATTACCATTACATTACTTGCATAAGTAAAATTCAGTCTAAATACTGAACCATACTTGAGCTTGTAACATTTTAATCCTGAACCATACCATAGCTTGCAATTTTTTGGGTCAATACTCACTATGCCATTGTGGCAACTACATAAAATATACAATCCAAAACTGACATTAAACACAACAAATGCAGATACTAGTCAATTATGACGTGACTGTCTAACACCTATACAACTTATATAACAAACATAAATAAACGTTGAACTTAGGATTGTCATTTCTCAAGAGATAGTAAAACCCAGCCATCACCAAAATCGATCCATGTGAAACTGTGGGCATAAAAACAGAGCTTGAATAGAAATAAAACCAAGCCATCATTAACCACCGAATTGATGAGGGAAAGACATAGTTTTTAACAAACACAATTTGAGTCAGGCTAAAATCCTAGATCAACCTTTTAGGAAAGCATGGCATGATTAAAGAAAACAATGTTTTACATAGCATCACACTCCAAATCAATTTTTGCAGGATAACAAAGCACTCAATGCATTCAATCTCCAGAACAATTTGTAGAGATTTTATGAAGAAATATTAAAACATTCCAAGCATTCAATCTCTAGAATGATTTGTAGAGATTTCATGAAGAAAAAATAAAGCATTCAAGCGTTCAATCTCCAGATCGATTCGTAGAGATTTTATGAATAAATAATAAAACATTTCAAGCATTCGATCTCCAGAATGACTTACAGAGATTTTATGAAGAACAATAAAGAATTTGAATCATTCAATATCTAGAACGATTTGTAGAGATTTTTATGAAGAAAAATAAAATCAACTCAGATCACTTTGTAGAGAACATCATTCAAACTCAGATCATGAAATCACCATCACCCAATCGAAAAAAAACCAATGTTTGACAGAGCATAGAGTCAGTTGGTGTGCAGTCCCAAGATTGAACAGAATTGTGGTATATAACACAGGTTTTAATAAAGCTCGGTCTTCAAAACTAAAACCTCGAATCAATGAAATCGTGGCCAACATAAATAACGTTCACACATGCACAAACGGCAGTTATAAAGAAAACTTCAGGGCGATGAGGATCATGGCGTTGAGATTTTAATAAAGGATGAAAACAAGCCTCTAGATCGATTTCCATTCTAGAAATTGTGGTACCAGAAGTCACAAAGTTCAAACAAAATAAAATAATCCTCGATACAGAACTAAACCCAGATCGAAATTGTCTATGCAGTCGTGGCACACAATCAGAGATTTATAAGGAACAAAAACTCTAGATCGAAATCTCATAAACTATGGGCATGAATAGAAACAGAGTTTTCCAGGCAAAAATTCAATCTATCTCTTATCCACCAGATAGATATCATGGGCATGAATACAAACTGAACTCAAACGAAATCATGAACACAAACTATCATTGATAGCCAGATCTGAATCGTGGCACAAACATGGATTTTTTTTAATAAGATCAAACTCCAAACAACAAAAGAACCCAGATTGACTTTCGATCTGAAATCATAGCATGATAGACATAGACTAAATAAAGCACATTATTCCATCTATCACCAGATCAATATCATGCAATTACTAGAACGATTTTTCATAATAAAAAAGCATTTACAACACAAACGGGGATCAGATCGATATCATGGCACAATATAAAAATAAACAAGCACATTATTCAGGCCATTATCTAACCTGATCATTATAATAAATAGCACAAAACCAATCTATCACTCCATTCCATGCTAACCCATCTTGAATATATATATATATATATATATATATATATATATATATATATATATATGTATGTATGTATGTATGTATGTATGTATGTATGTATGTATGTATCACGTCATTCTCTCCTGAGGTAGATGCATAACCTAAGATGTAGCGTTGGAATCTTTCCCAAAGAACCTTCCCCAAAATGGATTTCCCTTTCTCTTCTTTTTCCCTTCATAGACTTTCTTCTCTTACTTATATCAGAAAAGAAAACAGGCATGCCTTGCTCCCCACCGGAATTGGTTGCAAGGTCCTAAAATCTAGGCTTGGAAATTGGGGAAACAAATCCCACACAATCTGCCATTCTGATTTTTTTTATGTCAGGGAGGGAGTGACACCTACTCATCCACCTCCGGATGAAATCAATAATACCATTGGCCATTCCCCAAATAAAGGGAAAAGGTATGAATTTCCATTTTAAAAATATCACTCACTATTAAAAAAAAATTTCATTTTTATTGCACCTATATATTTAATATAGTGTTTATCTTCATTCTAACATTATTAATGAAGATAAGCTTATGATGAAGCTCACACTAGTAATTTGGTGTACTTTAAGTACTAATACTTACTAGTACATTAAGTAAAATAGACCCACTTAATCATTTCTTATATTCATATTAAGGAGGCAGAATGACGATGTCTCTTATACTCCAAACCTTCTAACCATGTTTCTCATTTTGTTACCAACGTATGGTGCCTTTTGCTAGGCTTTGCATTTTCGGATGGGGGTCGTGAGGGGACATTACAATGTTGAATTTTGACTTTGCTTTTTCACATATCATCACAAAATTATGATCCATTGTAATTGTAATGAGTACATTATTACTTATAAATATTTAAGGATTAATTAAATATTGAAATTATTTTTATTAGTTATCATAGTATTAAGAATATAAATTTAGAAATGATTATTTTTGAAATATTTAAATATTTTTTTCTTTGTATATAAAAATAACGTGAAATTTGATATCAATACCAATATTTTTACATGAATGTCTACATAAATTTATTAAGAAAAATAAAATGGATATTTAGTAAGGATTAGGTGAAAATTATAACTCATTTAAGGAACGTTTGACATATATTTTAAATAAAATAATATAATGTTTTGGCATGGTTACATATGCATTTACTCTTGGTGCATCCACATCCAAAAGTTAGTAGTTATTATTATGCATACCTTTACATTATATACATACATTTCATTTAAGTAATTTTTGACACATATTTTAAATAAAATAATATAATGTTTTGACATGGTTACATATGCATTTATTCTTCTAAACTACCTCAATTTTTTGTTTTGTTTCCTTCTTCCTATCGAGGCATATAACCAAATTATGATTCATTTAAATCTTTAAGAGGTGAAATAGTCTTGGCATAAGGATGGTAAATTTAACCTTGTCATTATTTTGTTGCAGCTATTTTCTGTTTTGAGAAGCCAAGTACAATTGTAGTTCAGCATCTAAGTTGTTACAGATTGGTTATATTTTTTTTCTTTAGGATTCCACTGAAGGAAGATTGGACCATAGGGCTGATAAAATCACTTACTGATATTTGGCTAACCAATCATTTTTCTATGACAGGTGCTTCAAGAAAACAAACAAAAAGGGCATTCCTAGATAAGGTTATTCCTACTATCATCAGAAGGCTGGAGCCAACTAATCTCTCTAGGGAAAAAAAATTAAGGGTCAAGCGCCCCCCCCCCCCCTCCGACTAAAGCCGAGAATACTTCATATCTCACATTGTACTAAAAAGTTCCTATAGACAAGCAGGAAAAGGACCAAAGGCAAGGTCCATGTAATATACTCACCCAAGGAGGAATTTCCACGAAAAATTTATCGTATCAAGGATATCCTAAGTTTTACGTGGGCAATCCTCCCTTCGATGGAAAGGTTGTATGTTCCAACATGAACCAAGGTTTAAAAGGTTAAGGCAAAGTTTCATAAAATGGTGGTTGCAAGGTTCCGAATGAAGATCCATGTGGTTCACGATCACACTGTCATCAACCACGGGGATGCCTTGATGGAGCTACACACATGGGATGGTGGGTTCACGATGGGGTGTCCAACATGGCCGAAGTTGACCTCGCAGCTATCACTTTACATTGATTTTGTAGTAGGCGGTACTTGTTATGATCCCAATGATCACAAGGATCGTGGTGAGGTGTCATCCTTTGGAAAATGGTGCAGTATGCCTGTCATTATTATGTCTCTTAACTTTGTTGTATTGGCATCTCTTCAGGATAAGAGATACTTCTCTAAGGCTCCACTTGATATTTGGCTTGCTCGGGACTTAGTGTTTGGGTCTGGAAAGCCCTTCGGGGGTTTGAAGGAAGTATCAGTGCTGCGCTTTGATGCCCGAACCCTTTTCACTCCAGGTAACATGCTTTTTGCTGATACTAAGACAGATCTTAGTTCATAGCCTTGTTTTCCTCCCATTACAGACTCAACCCTTACCTTTGATTTGCAGGTACCAGGTGCGGTTTGGTTGGATGAGTGTAGGAGAAAAATACAAGGCGTCTCTCTAGTAAGTGGTTTTACTGCCCCTGTGGTGAAGTCTGTTGGCTGTGGAATTGCCAAACCAGGGATTATTTGTAGTCTCTGTTGTAAAGGAATTTGTGGTTTCCAAATATTTTTGTGAAGTTTATAGTGGATGGTCTTTCAAGAGTGCATATCACCAAAGCCATGCCGTGGCAGACTCTATGGTATTTAGTTTTCTCTGTGTAAAATGTATAATTTGCGATAAGTCTGTAATGCACTCTTTCATGGATTAACGGGTTTAAGCCGAGAATGGTGGCTTGGCTAAAATCCAGGACTTTTTAATGTTGTTATGTAAAGAAAGATTGTCTGCATTTATTTCTTTTGTTCTCTTTTAATGGCTTTGCATGCTGTGGCATTTGTGTGGAATGGAGACCCAACTACGCATTAATTTTTATTTAAGAGTATACTGTAAAGTTGTAAAGGTAGCGTCAATCTACAATTTTGCTATGGGTAGTTGAAGTTTTCTGTCGTAGTTTACCAAGTTTACCCAAAGAAGTCTATGTAACGTACAATAGAAAGGGCTCCTACCCTGACCATACTTTCCCTCACCTTATAAGGCTACGTCATCTGATGATTCTTTCACTCGGCTTGACAATGTGGACAGGGTCGATACCCTAGTTTGACAGTGGTGAGGGTTTCCCCTTTTTCTTTTTTTTAAAACAGAGGGAGACAATAGTCTATACCCTCGTTCAGTTCTGTCAGTGTGGAAAGTGAGGGAAACGAGCCCTAAGGGTTCCATCAATCATCTTTGAAGCAACCAAAAAGTTCATTCTCCGAGGCCAAACCTTTTTCGGTCGTCACTTACCATAGCAACGAGTACAAGGGTTTCGATATTATGTTACAGGCATGGTAGATAATAAGGGAGACAACTAGGCCATGTGGCATAGGGTTTTGGTTCTTAGCTTATCACTGATTCCCAACCACATCCCACGTAACTGAACCTAAAAGTCTGAGAGAATAAAGAAAAAGGGCATGGCGATGACGTTGCCATTAGCCTCGGTCATACCCTTCCTATGGATAAAATCTTCCACCGTTGCTATAATTTCAACAATACCTTCATAAATCTTTGTGGGAGTATAGACCCAAGGTCATATACAGACTATAGGATTAACCCATAATAAAATGGGCGAATGCCAAGATTTCCAAGCAATTCAGCATCAGAAGAACCAGCTTTCTCGCCCTCCTTAATAAGCTCCACCGTTGTTATATGTAAAAGGCTTGGCTAGACATGTAGGGTCTGATTGAAAATCGTCATGGGTTGAGGCCTTTAGAAAACCTTTCTTAGGTTGACACAAGTACTGGTTATCCCATAAACAAAAAAAATACAATGCAAGATGAAGCTATGTCTTGCATATAAAATTCACCGGTGCAAATTTTGGAATCTAATCTACTACTAGATAATGTAATAATTGTAATACAAAACTACCATGGCCTAAGCATTTAACAATCTAAGGTTTTAACAACGATCCTCCTAATAACCCAGACAGGTAAATAACACTAGATATGTTATTTATAAGGACATACATAAGAAAACAAATAAATATATATTCAAACATTATGTGAGTTCATTTATGTCTTAGAACATTCTACCAGATGATTTTTTTTTTCTGTTGCTGCATAACCCAGTTAATTTATATTTAACATAATGTAAAACTGAGATAAATGAAAGAACACATTTTAGTATGCAGAAGTAAATCATCAACTCATACTCAAAATCATGTAGATCTGCAACACCAACTACAGTGGAAACAACCACGTTCCACCCAACCATAGACTAGGATCAGCTCCTTTGCCTTCTAGTCACCCCCAAGCCAAACCTCCCAAGAGACAACAGGGACACCTAACTTCATATTTTTTTTAAAACTCAAAACATTCATAGGAAATCATGCCCAACAGAAATCATTCTCTCAGTAGAGTCCTCTTGCCCAGCATACTCAGTAGCGTCCTACCTACACCGTATGGCCTTACCACACTACTACATTTCGACCAAAAATTCGACGGCCGTATTGTCGGATTTTCGACACTTCCCTGTCGCATGTACGACACTATGATTTTTTTTAAGTGTCGATGGATTTGCGTCGGTTATTCGACATCTTTTCAATCTGTCGGTAAAGAGACACCTCAGTTTACCATCGGTTAAATGTAAATCGTCAGTTATCCGACATCTAATTCATAATAAACTTTAAACGTAAGAGTTGGTTAAGCGACTGTGGAGAAAACGTAAGCGTCGGTTAAGCGACAGCATGGCCATCGAAGAAAGCGACGGTATTGAATTTAAAAAAAAATCACCTAGAGGCCATCGCGTAACCGACGGCTATAAAACGTAAGCATTGGTTAAGCGACAGCATGGCCGTCGGTTAAGCGACGGTATTGAATTTAAAAAAAAAATCACCTACAGGCCGTTGCTTAACCGACGGCTATAACTGCTTTTAAAAAAAAAATACAAATGCCAGATTACTGGAGACACACCTTGATGTTTGTATAGAAGCAAGTTCTTCTACCTTTCTTGAATGTGTGTAGAAGTGAGTGAAGTTGAGGTGGGGTATAGCCAGTGAATTTGAGCAACAATGTAATGGGAAAATAATGAAATTAGATTCCAAATGCTTGAAAGATAGAGAATATTCAAGCATGAACAAGTTAAGAAAATGAAAAATCCACCAAGTGGTTAAAAGAAAGAAAAACATAGTTATAGTTTGTTGGGACTAATAAACTATGTTCTACCAACTACTCTTCCACATGCTCAATGTCAATTTTCCTTTCTCATGAACTTTCTCAAAACCCAAGGCAATTTCATCATAATGTACAAGGACTCAAAATAGTTAAATTTGAAAAGATTTGCATTTCATTGCAAAGTTGTTGAAAACCTTTTCAATTGCAAAGCCTCAGTGTGGTACAAGAAAAGATAGTTGTCATACATTGTTCCAAATGTCTCCTTGTAATGCAATCTCCCCAGTCTTAATAGATATTGAATGGTATACAAAGAATACCAGGATTTGTACAAAATAACCTTCGTATGTTCCAATCATTTTTTTTAGACCCTCGAATCTGCAAACAAAAATATCATTAACGAGCAATTAGAAAAATTGGCATCAACAATAGAAAATATTAACATAAGCACAAAAATTCCATGTTCATTTGTGACTTTGTTACAACTTGAATAATTGAATAAGGCTCCTTTAGTTGAATAAAGAATGGAGGGGGATTTATTTTATTTTATTAAATTTTTTAATGGGGCATACAAACACTTCTCCCCCACCTGGGCTGTAGAAATGCACCTTCTCAATGCAATGATTTATTGCTTTGTAAGTATGCTTTATTTATCAAAGGCTTAGAATAAGGTGGATACAACCTTCCTTGAAGTTCTAATGATCCACATTGGAATGGACCCACACACAGTAAGTTGGATAAAGACTTGTTGCACAAATGTCCCTTATGCAGTATTGGTCAATGGATCACCAATTAAACTTTTGCAACGAAATAGGATGCTCGAGACAATGTTGTCGTCTATCATCCCCTGTTTATTTTGGCTTCAGAAGTTTCATGTAAAATCCTACAAGTTTAAAAGGGAAGAGAATAATTACAGTAGTCCATATAACCAGGGATATTCATATACCCATTTCCTATTTTGTAGATGTTGTGCTCCTCTTTGAAATGAAAGTCTTAGGGAGGCAAAAATTTCAATGGAATCAATCAATACTATACAGCCACAAAAATGGAAGTAAATCTACAAAAATCAACTCTAAATTTTCTGTGAGTATTGAGTGCACTGGATCCATCAAAGGCTTAGAATAGGGTGGATATGACCTTCCTTTAACTCCTAATGATCCACATTGGACTCACAAAATAAGCTAGTGTTGACGGGCCGGAATTGGCACAAGTGTCAACCGAGGGACAACCCGATCCAAGAGTTTTCGAGATGCTCTCAGTCGTTTAAGTAGCTGACCCTCATGGGATTGAGGTCTCGTTGCCTTTCCTAAACACTACCAGCTGTAGGAAAGGATTTAAAAAAAGGGGAAAACTAAAACTACAGTTTTAGTTATCAAATCTATACTTATCTCTGTACAAGTTAATAGATGTTATTAATTACAATATTAATCAGCTAAATCAAGTCAGTTTATACTACAACAGTAAAAGATAAGTTATAGAGATACATAATCTACACCTGTACATTACACACAAGAAAAAAAACAATAATCTGAATGTGATATGAATATAAAGATCTGATTCAATATAAATTTTTAATAATATAATTAACAGAAAAAAGAAATTATATTAACCTACTCTAAGTCCTATCCTGATTAGGAGCGTTGGAAACAATAACCTGAAATCAAATCTGCTAATGAGACTACTGCATTAATAATCTTGAAAATATTCAAAATAAATTCAGAAATTAAACAAGATCATACAATAGACACATATACCACATATGTTATGATGTCAATCATCGAATTTACAACACTACATACATCAGTAGATCGAAATCAGCGTAAGTCGACAATATACATGATATATTTGCAGAATTCATTAAAGAAATCATACCAAACATGAAATAATGTAGAAAAAGTGACAAAACCAAGCAATACCATAAACACATATGCAGAGTATAAATACTATGAATATATATAGATATCACCAGTTTAAAATACTGTAGCTGCTGACAACAAACTGTCTCGAGTCACATGAAAAATCAAAACAGTGATCTTGTCTCACCCTTTCCAAACCATCGACCCCCCTCTCCCAATACACACATGGCTCTTTTAAATAACCCATTCTCATAGAGAAATGGTTCTATACAACCGGAAACCATAAAATTAAAATCATAACTAATTTCGTTAAAAATGACAAGTAGAACATGTCATTTTTAATATACATCGTGATGTTTTGAAATTGGAGAGACTCAGTTCATAGCACAAAATCAGGAAAATGACAAAGGTGCTAATGCTATAGTGACACCTGGAAAATAGTCCTTGCCAATCGATTTGTTCCCAGTCATATAGGGATCGTCCAGATAGTAGGAAATCATCAAAATCCGAGAAAGAGGATCCAACACATTATCTGTGAAACTGCACACAAAAGAAATATAATTAAAATGCAAACAAACAGAAAATGAAATAAACTAAATAAATAAATAAATTAATACAAACAAAATATGTATAAGGAAATACTTGATTATCAATCTATCATAACTTCAAACCTAAAACCAAAAATAAGTACACCCTGAAACATTATAATTTCACAGGGTCGTTAAACACCTGAATGTTTACACCACTTGATGGATTCTATGACTGACCCTTGAATTGCATCAGGGTGACCTGTGCATTCAATTCAAGGACCTTCTCCTCGTTCTTATGGTTTTCATTCTGCAACTTCAGTACTCTATGAATTAAATGATTCTTATGCTTTTTAAGACGTGACAAACACTTGGCATTTGAATCTTCCTTTTCTTTCAACTTTAAATTCTCAGCCTCCACAATATCACGATGAGCTAACATTTCAGTCACCTCACTCTCCATCCTGTGTATCTTATCTAACAGGTGATTAACGAACAGCGGATGAATCATATCATCAACTTGATATAAACCTGAAAGGTTTGTTCCTACGGACTTCCCCTTAACGAGAGGATCAACAACCGGATCAACCCAAACAACCTTATCAAATGCAAGAGGACTATCCTCGGCAGGGTTCGAGATGAACTCATGCCCAACATTATGATCATCATCAGGCAAAATAGGGTTCCCTTCTTCATCGTCTATCACGACAGTTTCAACATGAACACTATCGCTCACGGGCGGTTTGAAAACATTACCTTTGGCTGTGCTTCTAATAAACCTACCCATCACCTTAGCTTTCGGCTTGCTGCTTCCCTGATCGTAGGTTTTATCAACATCACGCTTTGGTGTAACCGGAAACAAATTTGAAGACCTCCTCATATGCTTAGAATTGAGAGGAGCACCAGCGCTACTTACCAGAGTGGAAAGAGAGTCATTACAGGTGTTAGTGCTCATACGGCCATTAGGGTTAGCCACAGGCTTGCGTAAGGGTAAAAACGAAACTTGATTCGGCTCTTGATGCTTGATACATTCCTCAGGACAATCAAATTGATAGTGGCAGAAGGCCGAAAAACCATTAGACTCAATAAATTCATCCCATGACCGGTTTAATTTTGACAGTTCCCTCTCAATTAACATCCTAACCAAGCCATGATGGAACAGGCTCTGACTAATGTGCTTCGGGCCCTTTTTAATTGCAGAGGACATTTTAGACAGAGTCTGAACCAGGTAATAAGGTAAATTTAAAGGGAAACCGATAAACACAAACATCAACCTGAGATGGTAAACATAAGCCGAAGAGAGACGACCTTCACACATCATGTACCTGTGGATTAAGTCTAATACCGGGTGCCATTCCTTCTTAAAGTATTTGCGGGATACACCAGTTCGGAATGATACATCTTGACAAGGATTCTTTAGTAGTTTCCTCCACTCAGTTATGTCCATTGGCAAGCGCAACTGAATGCTCGTCCACTCAAAACTGGAAATCACCTACCTTAGCCTGAAAGTTGGCCAAAGACACAGTGAACACCCTCATGACCTCAGGGTTTGAGTCTGAGAACTTACTGATAAATGACAACCATTCGACAGCCTTGACCTTGGCTAAAAGCTCAGGGTTTGAATCAAGAAACTTCATCTCACAGGGATCGACTCTCACCACCGGCGCCATGACTAACTGTGCACATGCACAAAAACTCACCCAGACAAGATACTCGAGATCAAAATACGACAGGGAACCAGAGAGTGAGCACTTGGGGTGCAGACCCAGCAGAAAACCTAAGCAATGTAACCCTACACATTCATAAACTGACTGCAACATGAGTAAACACAGCCGATAACCTTGAAAATTCGACATGAAGGGAATGATAACATAGCAAGGCGATCGAAATAAGAAATGATGGAAAACAACTCCAAATTGAAACTGATCCTGCCATTATTTATCCGGGGTTATTGACACGAGACCGCTCATCGCATACACCACAGGTGTTGCACGAGAATGGAGCCAGGACATTGGTCATGTACTAGCCATTGAATGTGATGGACAGATTCGAGTACAAAGGAAATAATACCAAATCAACCTTGCAGCAGGTGGATCGAATTCAGAGGCGATGACATGGGTCGAAACAATCATAAGGATTAAACCTTTGAACAATAACACACAGACCTTTAACCTTCAAAGGTGGAAAATATATTACATGACGTACGTATCATAACCCCAAACCTTTTACATGCAATAATAAAATCGACATATGAAACTTACCATAAAGATCGAGATGACATAAAAAAGTTGGTTCATGCATAATTCGCAGAGTAAATGGAAGGCTTTGGAAATATAATTCAAATAAACTCCCCTAAGGTACCAAACCATACAATGACCAACCTTCCAATTTCGCAAATATATCAATATTTATAATAACAAAATCAAATGGTAAAAATCAAGCGATAAATGTTTGGACAAGCTCTCAAGATTAGGTTGGAGTAAAAAAATATAGAACGCTTACCCCTTGATTTTTTAATGCAAATCCATTTAAAATAATAACTTCATGATAGTGATTTTGTAAACTAATGTATAGTTCACAAAGGTTGTTTAAAAAATGTGGCATTTCACTGATTCAGTAGCTCTCGGAATATCACCATTTCAGTAGCTAGTGATTCCTCAGATTTTGCAATGAGAAATTGTAACATTTCATCAAAACAAAATAGGATTTTGTTTGATGAAATATGCTTTTTTTAAAGGCTGTTGAGCCAGGGCACAACAACTAGATAAAGGACTGTTACACAAATGTCTTTTATGCGATGTTGGTCAAAGGATCACCAACTAAAATTTTGCATCCACATAGGAGCTTGAGACAGTGTTGCCCTCTCTCACCCGTACTATTTATTTTGGTGGCAGAAGGTTCAAGTAAAATCCTAGAAGTTTGAAGGAGAAGATAAAAAATAAATGAGTCCAGATAACCAGGGATGTTCGCATCAGCCATCTCCTTTTTTGTAGATTATGTACTCCTCTTTGGAAATGGCAAGGCTTAGGGAGGCAAATCTTTCATTCAATACTGTACAGCTACAGAAATGGAGGTAAATTTACAAAATCCAATGCTAGCTTTCTATCAAGTAGAAGAAGCAGCAAAAGAGAGAATTAAAAATCATCTTCCATTTCAGGTGAAGGATTTCATACAAAGAATGAAGTATTTCATACTTAGGCTTTCACTTGAAATAAAATGAATATACTATCAAGATTGGCTTTGGCTATATTAGAGGATAGAGAGGAGGATAGACTTATAGTGTAATAAATAAATATCTTTGGGAGGAAGGTTAACACTTCTCAAAACTGTTGAGAAAGAACAACACCATTCTTTTGGATATATTTGGCTTACATTCCTAAATATGTCCTCAAAAAAATCATAAAACCATTAATATGATACTTACGGACATAAACAAAGAAGCAAAGAGTATGGAGATTTAAGGAACTACACTTTTCCTCAAAAGTACTGGTAGGGGTCCATGGAGAATTTGATCTTCAGAAGGTTTATGGATTCTGGTCATAAGAAATAGGTAGATGGAGCCTCTTAGCACAGAAAAGTTGACAAGAAACCCTTGAAAAACAGTTGGAAGGTCAGTAGTCTGAAAGGTCTTCCTAGAAGGCTACACTATTATTGGAAAATATCCAGCATGGTTAATTGGAAATGGGCAGAGCAAGCAAGGATAAAATTAGATCCATGGGTAAAATGAATGAATGTCCCAAATCTCTCAAGAAACTTGATAGACTACACCCCCTTCAAAAAAATTCACTTCTTTGCAGTGTATATTATAGGGCAAGCAATGGTTGGTGGACACTTCAGGATGGAAAATGATGGATCAGATTGGACTACACATTGAAATGGCAAGAGAATGGGATCTGTATGTTAGATCTTTAAGGGCAGAGGAGGTTAAGGATAGGATCAGATCCATAGGTAAAAGGAATGGATGTCCCAAAGCTCTCAAGAAACCTGATAGACTACATTCACTTCTTGGCAGATGTATATGATAGGGAAAGCAATGGTTGGTGGACTTCAGGATGGAAAAATACAAATCAGATTGGACTACAGATTGAGATGGAGAAAGAATGGAATTGTATGTCATATCTTTAAGGGCCTCTATAAGAGGTAGGGAGCAGCAAGACATTTTAGTATCGGTTGCCAATAAAGGAAAATAATACAAAGCAAAGCAAGGTTACAAGGCAGCACTACCAACCCAAGAATAAGAGTGATGGAAAATGAAGTATCATTTGAAAGCCACAAGCTCCACTAAAATCTAAGTTTTTTCTATGATTAGTATTCAACATATTAGCATGGGACAATCTCCAAAAAAGATCATGGCAAGCCTGGTTACTGTCACATTTTATGCCTACCATTTCACAAAATAAATATAGGCAGTAGTAAGGAATCTAACAAAAGAGAAAGGAAAAGGGGAGAGGGTACTCTGTGGAGGCAACATTGGAATTTTGAGGCATGGATAGAAGATTACAATGTCAAAAAAGAACACCACTCTCTTTCAGATTTTGTGCTTTGGACTGTCTGGCTATCAAGAATAAATCATTCTCCTAAAGGGAAAGAAGTGATCCTAGTAAAGTCATTTTGCTTAAGTTTTATTTGGGGAACACTGAGGACTCATTGATGTTGAACCAATCCAACAAGTTCCATGAATTTCTTGGAGGCAATGGTAACTTTTTGCCTTTAATTGATGCTTTGGATGGATGCCATAATGAGTCAGTGAATACAAACATGCTATAGTTGTTTGTTAATATTTTAACAGGTGATCCGAGTTATATTAACTTGAAACACACCTTGCAAGAAAATTTCTTATTGATGGATTCATCTTCTTTGGCTTCATGGATGGAAAAAATGCTGCTAGGATATACTGCTCAATCAGTTGTAGGTAATTTTCCAACAGGAGTCTCTAATTCAGTAAGAGATTTAGCTATTGCTTTCATCAATGCTCTGGTGTCACCTTCATCTGATTCAAAATCAAGAGAGCTTTGTGATCACATTCTTGATGCATTGCTTTTGGGTCTAGAGAAGGCATTCCTATCGCTTGATGTTCCTACTGCGAAAGCATACTTCAATTTTGTAGTTCAGTTGGCAAATGGTGAGTCCACAATAAATCCTATTATCAAGAGGGCAATTCATATGGTGGTCAAGTTGTCTGCCGATGAAACCCATCTGGAGGGTTTTAAGTTTGTCTTGGGTTTTCTGGTTTCTGCACTGGGTTTGTCTGGTGCTAACAAGCATGTTTCTGAAAAATTAACAGAGAAGTCTAGTGTTCCTAGTTTTAAGTTGAAGCCTAGTGTTCCTAGAAAGAACTCGGAGGATTTGGTTAATCCATTCAATCAGGGAGTCCATTCTAGTGCGATTGAGTGTGATGCCACATCAGTAGATGATGATGAGGATGATGGCACATTTGATGGAGAACTGGCTAGTATGGATAAAGAATATGATGATGAGAGTAACAGTGAATGGTCACTTGCATCAAAAGTTTGTACATTCACCACTAGTGGAAGCAACTTTATGGAACAACATTGGTACTTCTGCTACACTTGCGATCTGACTGTTTCTAAAGGGTGCTGTTCTATTTGTGCTAGGGTGTGCCACAGGGGTCACATAGTTGTTTACTCTCATTTAACCCATTTCTTTTGTGATTGTGGAGTAGGAGGGGTAAAAGGGACAAGTTTCCTCTGCTTGAAGCCTCGAAAATATGTTTCTTCCAGCACTGCATAATTGAGGGGGGCTAGTGGCGTTGATCCATTCTTGCCTCTCTGAGATGAGAGGGATCATCTTCAGCCATCTGACAGTGACTCTGATCTTGAAGATGAAGGTTGCATGGAGAATGAGAATACTTTCAAGTTATCTATCCCAAAAGAGGAAGAGGATGGGTCACTATCACTTTTTATGGATATGGATATTGAAGGCCAAGTTTTGAGGTTATGTAGTCAAAGGATGAGAGGATAGTTTTGGGTGATGACAAGGTTTTATCCTACAATTCAAATCTTTTGCAATTAAGGAAGGCATATAAAAGTGGATCTCTGGACATGAAGATTAAAACAGAATATTCTAATGCAAGGGAACTTAAATCCCATCTTTCAAGTGGCTCTATCGTCAAATCTCTTCTTACTATAAATAGCAGAGGCAGGCTTGCAGCAGGAGAAGGTGACAAAGTAACAATCTTAGATGCGAGGAAACTTATTGGACAGCCAGCTATTGCACCTGTGATAGCAGACAAGTCTAATCTGAAGCCTCTTTCCAGGAATTCAGTTCGATTTGAACTAGTTCATCTTGTTTTCAACTCTGCAAATGAGAACTATTTGGCTATAGCTGGGTATGAGGAATGCCAAGTTCTCACTATCAATTCTCGAGATGAAATAACAAACCGTCTTGCAATTGACCTTGCTTTGCAAGATGCTTACATTCAACAAATATCCTGGCTTCCTGGTTCTCAGGTTCAACTCATGGTGGTGACCAACAAGTTTGTGAAGATTTATGACCTGTCCCAAGATAACATTAGCCCTATGCATTATTTTACGTTATTGGAAGATTCAATTATTGATGCAGTATTAGTACCCATCTTACGTGGTTGGATAGTTCTTTTTGTACTATCACAACATGGAATCTTGTATAGGCAACAAATAGAAGTAGAGGGTTATATTGGAGCTCAATTTTTGGCAGAGACTATCCATCTCTATGGTAGAAATGTGCTGTCAAAAGGTATATCTTTGTGTTTCATAATAGCCTACATATTGCTTTTCCTCTCTTATCATGATGGTTCAACTTTGATTGGGCATTTGAATCCTGATGTGACATCTATTAGCAAAGTATCAAGTGTTCTTGAGGGTGATCAAGATGGCTAATTAAGTCCTGCTGGACTACATCACTGGAAGGAGTTGCTTGATGGCAGTGGTTTCTTTGTCTACCTCTCTAGTTTGAAGTCGAACTCTCCACTTACTATGTCTCTTGGTCCTATGGAGCTATGTGCACAACTTTTGTGATTTCCTGGAAGTCCATCTTCTCAATGGGTTGGCATTTCAGCTTAGAGGCCTCTCTCTAAGGACAAAAATAATGTTCTTTTTTTACATGATGATGGTAGTTTGCAAATCTTCTCATTTGGAATGGGTAGTGGAAATAGAAGGCCTTTTCCATGGAGAGTATAAAGAAATTTCTCACGGACTAAAGAGAATGTTTGACCCATATTCCGGTGATACACTTGTAATGTAATCTTCTATAATTTTACTTCACTAAAAGAATGAAAGTTCAGAGAGGAAATCAAGGCACCTGTCTTGTCCTATCTTAGTGTTGCAATTTTCTCTAATAGATATAATATAGAATGGGCCCCTATACATCAAACAAAGGGAATAAAAAACATGTTATGGTCTAAAAAGGATCGAGAAAGTGGGTATATATAGTTGTTCTCTGAGTTGAGTCCCATTTCTATTGTGGGAAATTACATCCTCTAGATGGTTTTACATATCCCATTAAAGGCCAATTAAGGGCAATATGCAAATGCAAATAATTATGTGGTTTAGTTTTTTCATATTCAAATTTTTGTTTTGTATAGAAAATCTAAATAGTGAAGTTTCCAAGTTTATGTTAGAATCCGATTCTTGGGAAACAATAGCTAGAAAATCAGTTGTTGGGAAATAATAGCCTAAAAATCGTGCCCACCTGATATTTTACCCTTATTTTAATTTTGTCGACATGATAATGTACTCATGAATAAATGATAAAACGTATGGATGGCTGCTCGTCTTATTTGGAGATCCAATTCTTTTATTCATACATTAATGGCTACTCTTTATTTTGAAGCAAATTCCATCCATGGTTCCCAAATTATTTTATAAAAATATTCCTCCTCCATACTTATTCTTCTTCCCTAAACAATAAACCATCATCTCTTTATCTATTTTAACACATTTGTATAAGATTTACTCTCCTGTGTTTCCAACATAGTTGACTACCTCATATAAGACATGGTGGATATAGGGGGCTGAGGTGACATTTGTGATTAGGTTGAAGGGTAGAACCAAATTGACATCCAGGGTTCAATTTATAAAATGTGCATACATTAGATTGGATTTAAAGCAAGAGAAGGTGATTTTCACATATCATAAAGGAGTAAAATATGATGCTAAGAAACATGAGAATGAGATCCATAGGGAAAAAACTATAAATAGCACATATTGCAAAGAAGAAACATAATTATAAAGTATATGAGAGGTACCTGTGAGTAATGTGGCTTCTCTGCGGTCATGCCCCCTTTATCATGGTGCCAAATTCTTTAGAATCCAATGATTCCAAACCAAATCGGAACATGCTCTGGTAATAAAAAAATTGCACAGTGAATACCACAATCCATATCCTCAGAAAACTTGATGTGTCATTGTTCCATTCATTTGTGTTTTATAAAACCAATGCTTCTGATGGGAAAAAATTTCAATGATTCATCGATTAGAGAATGAGATATTACCTCCAAGCATTTAGTGGAAATTTCAGAAATGCTTTCTTTCATAATCTAGCAGGTCATCCCTCCCCCAGAAGCTTGGATTGACTCATAAGAAAAAAACAAATTCCCAAATATGAGGCTTTGATTTTCATATGAAGATTTAATGGAAAAATGTAAAACATTAAAACCCCAAATAGGATCTCTCTAATACAATCCCAATCAATTATCCCAATAGAAAATGGTGTGGGTTTAGCATGAGGCATTGTGTGATAGCCTTAACCTTCTATATATTTCCATCCCCATCTCAAACCCTGGCTCTAACCTTATAGATCGTGCTCCTGCATTCACCTCAAACCCTGCCCCAAACCTTGAAATAGTATGTTCTCCATCCTTTGCCTTAAACCGTGTTCCAAACCTTACAACCCGTGATCTTTCCTTCGCTCCAAACCTTGGATCAAGCCCTAAAATACTATGTTGATCCTGCATGAAAACATGGCATTGCTGAGAAATATGGTTTAGAAATAGAGGAAAAAACTTGCAATAGTATGTTCTCTTGCCTTCACCTCAAACCCTGTCGAACCTTACATCTCATGCTCCTATCTTCACCTCGAACCTTGGCTCAGTCCCTGAAATACTATGTTGCTCCTGCAGTGAAACATAGAATCATAGAGGTATGTTTTGGAAATAGAGGAAAACATCAGCAATAGTATGTGCTTCGAACATCACTTCAAACCCTAGACCAAACCTTAGGGCTTGTGCTCCTTCCTTTGCCTCAAACCTTACCTCAAGACCTAAAATACTATGATGTACCTGCATCGAAACACGACAAATATCATTCTTCAATTGAACATCATGACATTTGGAAAACAACATATGTGAATATTTTGAAGAAACACAATATTTATTTAATCAAAAAATATGTGAAGTAGAAAATGAACCTAAGCATCGGATATGCGACGATGCTTTCCATGTTAAATAGTTGACCAATTAAAGGCGATGTCGCTTAAGCGACGCTCCATCACTTAACTGACGCTTCACCGACGGCTATGAGAATAGCCGTCGCTTCACCAACGCTTCTGGCCACATTTACAAAAAAAAAAATGTATCCTTGTGATTTTTGGTAAGTTTAAAAAGAGAAATCCATGCGCCGTCGGATTTTAGATCGAAATGTAGTAGTGCCACTCCAGATGAATCACACTTGTATGGCCTTTCCCTGTCCCTCTGCAAACTCCTTAGACCCCTTGAACCATTTTTTGTCCTTTGATGTGAAAATTAATACATGCAACTTTTAAACCCTTAATCGCGTATATACGCGGATTTGACCCCTAAAACCGCATACATCGGGATGTGTGCAAAATCCAAATCCTTTCGGAGTTTTCCTTCACTTGGATCCGACTCACTTGACTCCTATCCTTCCATATGCCTTGAGATCGCTCAGATTCGACCTTTCATTACCCATTTGAAAAGGTATATAAGGAACTCTTTGGTACATTGAAGGCATATTAGAGAATTGATAGCAAAGAAACTGTACTCCATTGTTGCTGGAACTTGTGCTTGAGTCTGCATCCCTTTGTCCCTTGGAGCACTTTTGTGTTCTTCCCAAGCATGCCTTTTGCTTGTGAGCTTGCTATCGAGAGATGGAGGATTCAGGTGGTGGAGGCCCAAGTGGGGGATTTAGTTTCTCTGATTTGCAGACGTGCCGATAGAGGTTGTATCCATTGTAATATTTAATTTTATATTAATAGAAATATCTTTTCCTGTCCAATAATGTATGTTTAAATGAATATTTTATCCATGGAAGTTTTCAAATGTTTATACATTGTTGATTATATATGCTAGAATAGATCTAACACCAATATATATAGTCTTCTTGTATTCTTTACTTGTTGTTGAGGAAGTAATCTATCAATTCAAGCTGAAGTTGGAAAGCTCAAAGATGATCTACTTCAACCGTCCGGAATAAGGTATGAGGTCTGATCCTTTAGTGTTAGATATTTAACTTCTATTGCATATTGTAAAGGACTGATTTCTGGAGTCAAGTTGTCTGTTGTGGTACCACAAGCCACAGGAATTTCTCTTCGTAACAGCATTGGTGACTCCACTGGGAATTTCCTAGTAGTTGTACTTTGGGGGTTTTCTATCCACATTCAATGACTTTGAATTACTCTTTCTCTCTTGTTTCTGTGTCGGCTTTGGGGGCATGTTTTCCTGGTAGTGTTTGATTGGTATGAATTTTGTCTCAGCTATTCTGTTTGCCTTTATTTTTGTGCACCTTTCTTCCTGTATGTGAGTTTTCAACTCACAGTCGCGTATACACGTGGGTTTCTTTGCTATTTTTGTATATACATGCAGGTTTATTACGAACAGTCCCATATGCCCTTAGTTTTTCCTTTTATAGGAAGTTGAATGGTTGCTGGGTGAATTTTGATGATTGTTGAGTCTCCTTTGATACTGGCAGAGTCTGTATACACCTCTGTTTTTTACCAGAGACGTTTTTTTTAGGGTAAATTTCTTTTTTTTAGAATTTTCTTGTCATTGCATTTTCAATTTTTTGTTCTGGGATTAGTGAATTAGACTTCTTTTACCTTAGTGATTTGCTTGAGTACTTCTTGAGTGTTCTTGCAGAGTCTGGGGATTGTAGAATCATTCTTTTGCTTTTTATACCTCATTTTATTTCAAAAAATCCAAAATATTTGCTTATCATCATGCATTGCATTTTGAATTTTGCATAGTACTTGCACTAGATTTGCTTTGGAGTATTAGTGAGGATTTCATATAGGAAAGCTTGCATTTATCATTTTAAGAAAATTGTGCATTTCACGTAGTAGCATACCGTATTTTCATGGACACAATGAATTTTCATTGATTATTAGGTGTGCATTTTACTTCATGTTGTGTCCTAACACCATTAGTTTCACGGGCATATCCCTCTTTTGAGTAATAAAGCAAATTAAAATCAGCACTTAATTAAAATAAACTACACTATTTTATTTGATAAGGTTCACCAACAAGATTAGGTTTTAGGGTCCTGGAATAGTTCATTGTGAGTAAATTCTCCAAGACCACTAAACAACAACATGTATGTGTCTGTCCAGGTGAGTGTGTGAAATTCCTTGGTATAACCAATGTTTCTCAGGATCCTCCTCTCAAAAGAGAGTTAAGCACGAGGCAGTGTGAACGGTTATTGATTAGGATGACCCCTAGTCATAACGGAGTAGCATCAGAGATATTTCCAGGATTGTATTCGTATCTGGGGGCTCTTTCGAGAGTTTCGGGCTTTGCTACCCTGCCCATATGGTCAATCTCGCCTACGACTATCCGCCTGAGCATTGATTATATTAAGGTGACCTTAGTGGCCTTACCTAGGATATCTAGGGGGTACTTTGTAGGGGTTATTCTGTAAGTGTCCCAGCTAGGTTAGGGTCGGAAAACATAGTCACTTTACACGTTGAAACTAAGGGCCACAATAATTGGTTACTTACCTCTGCTTGTTGTGTATGGCAATCTCAAGCTTCTCATAGGCAAGACATACCTGCTTCATTCAGGAGCTCACTTATCCTACCCTTGATTACTTGTATTTGGATTTAGATTTTATTGGTGATTTCTCTATGCATGTTAGCCTGACTAGGGTTTGTGTAGATAGAGAGTCTTTTGTATTTTTTGAGTCATTGTGGATTTAGGTGCGGCTCCCGCTGTTCTCTTCCTTTAGCAGGAATTTCACCTTCTACATCTCCTCCTCCTTTGGGAGTGAGAAATAGATGGTCCAGGTGGACTGCTTTGCACATTGATTCACACACCATGGGAGACCATATAGAAGGTATTCCTAACCACCTTCTCCCATTCATGTGGAATATGGGGAGTTTACTCCTAACTATGATCCTTCACCTGAATTGACTGAGCTAGGTCCTATGATTTCTGAGATAGGAGCCTTTCATGACAGACCTACTTACTCTAGGGTTGATCCCCCATTGACACATCACTAGTATCAAATGCCGAAGGATGATGAGACTCATTTTAAACCCTCGAGCACTAGTCATGGTAGTTATGGTATGTCTAGTTTTCCCACAGATGATTTGACATTTCATGTCGAATCTGAGTTCGAGCCTAACACTATGCCTAGGAACACTCTCATTCCTTACCATGCGGAGAGGTTTGGGAGCACTAGTCACATTGCACCTTCCATCCTTGCAGTGGAAGCTACATCACATATTCCTCCTAGGTCTAGGGTTGGTGATCCTATCAGGATACCAGATCCGAGATGAGTGACTATAGGCAATAGTACATACATTGTTACACATATCCCTTCATCCTCTGTCCCTAGTTCTTTGAATGTTCACCCTCCACCTCATTCACATGGTCCTTCGGGCTGGAACCTTGCTATGAGTTATGTCTGTACTGCGGTTACTAGACCAGTTGTGTCTTAGCTTCATGCACCACCCATTGTTTCGGGAGGTCATGTTCATACTTCTAGAGGTCACATTCCTACTTCTGGAATGTATATTCCTATGTCCGGAGCGTATGTTCCTACTTACAGAGTGTCTCATGGGACATCAAATGCAATGACTTATGGACTTTATTATGGGATGCAGTATGGATAGGGTTCTTCACCTTATGGGTGCAGGTATGAAAAACCTACTTACTCTCCAAATTATGGATTTGTAGCTTCAAATAGTCAAGGTACACCACACTATGGTGCTTCCATTCCACCCTATATGGGTCAAACGAGAGGAGGGAACTATGGCTAAGGCCATGGTGGTAATCACACCTATGTGAATCAGAACTATCAGGGAGCGGTCCATCGACCTTATCATCCTAAGCTCCCTTTCCTTGCAACGCTGATTCTTCCTGATTTGTCGAGATTGACGAATGATGCTGTAGCTCATGACCCAGCTTGGTCGGTTGTCCCTACTAAGATTCCCTAGGACATACCCAAATTTGTGGGAAAATAGGGAGAGGATTTAAGCGAACATGTTACTACGCTTCACCTATGGTGCTATTCAAATTCCTTACACCAGGACTCAATCTGTTTAAAGTTGTTTCAATGCACCCTTGCTGGGCCTGGTGCGAAATGGTATATAGAGCTACCTAGGGGGGCATTCGCTTTGTTTGATGACCTAGCAATGACTTTTATTAACCAATTCAAGCTACTAGTACGTTATGATGTTGGTACTGAACTCTTGTCAACATTTCGGAAAGATAAAACCACACATATCTTGGATCATATCCAAGAGTGGCATAGACAGAAGAGGTTAATTAAAGCCTTTATACTGCTGTAATTCCTCCTCAAATGGTTCCTTAAGTCGTTATTACCATATATAGTGAAGGATGTTTCTACATCTGTAGTGCAAAATGAGGAACAAGCCATTTTTAGGGCGTAGGACTTGGATTTGATTTATGCTCAATCCGGTTTGTTATATGAGATCATTCTCAATGCTCCGCATTCTAGTTTCAACCCCAAAGTTAAACTTGGACCACATGCCGATGGCATTGTGGGTTGTGCAAATGCTAAACCTGTGGATTCGATTGCAAAAAAAGTTAGTCAGTTGTCAATCAACCAATCTACTTCGGGAAAATCCATGGCTTCATCTCAACCCGCCCAAATGGCGAGTGTGCTCTTAGTACAATCGTCGGACCAAAAGGGTAACCAACAACCTAGAAAGAATAAAAGGAAGGGTAAGAATAATGGTAAGGGTGGGAATAGAAATGAGAATGCTAATAATAACGACAAGAATTATTGTAATGCTAGGAGGGACAAGCAAGCTAAATGTAAGGTTAAATTCCCTTGCAAGTTGTGTAAGGATTATCACCTCACTTACTTGTGCCCTCGTATCGATGAAGCCTCAAGATTCTTGGCATAGGGCCCAACTGTGCTAACTTACCCTTTACCTCACAATAAAAATATGAACTCGAGGACCCATGATCAGTTTGGTGGTGATCAAGAGCCACCAGAGGGTAGTGGTCATGGTTGCATTAACATGGTACATGCTGCGAAAGTTGTGACCCATGCGAAGGACTATGGTTCATCACAAAATAGCCTAGGAAAGGAACTTGATCCACTAGGGTCTCCTTTGCTTATTGAGAAACCTATGGATAAACCTAAAGCTTCAACTTGCATTCATAAAGGAGTCCTTGAGCGTTTGGGGCACAATCCTAATGTCCAAGCCACCCAGAACTATTCAGTTGTCGAGGATTTGGGCCACACTCCTTGTGCGATGTCTACATTGGAAGTGCTTCAGAGTTGTCCTTAGCAAAGGAAGGATTTGCTTTCTACCCTTGGTGTGAATGATTATGATTCTTCCTCCATGATTAAATTTGAAACCGTAGGAATTCAGCCTCGCTTTCCTTACTATGTGTCTCTTTTGATTCATGTAGAATGTCTTAACATGACTATCAAGCGCACTATGATTGACGAAGGTGCTTCCGCTTCTGTAATGTCTTTATCATGTTGGAAGGGTTTAGGTTCCCCTAAGTTGTCTAAATAAGAGTCCATGTTAACTACGTTCAATGGGAGATCATTTAGGCCACACGCGATCCTTCCTTCCCTTAAGGTCCGTTTGGGAGGGAATACCGTTGTGATAGAGGTTGAGGTGGTTGATGCACCCCTTAACTACAATCTCTTGCTGGGTAGGAATTGGATGTACAGTATGCAAGTCGTAGCTTCTTCCCTATTTTGGGTTGTATGTTTTCCATTTAATGGGAACATAGTCACGATTAATCAAATGTCATTCAAGAATCCATCAGTTACCGCATCTTCGGGAGCTTCGATCCCGATCATTGAACACTCTCAGCCAGGAACTGGGAGTGTCGGTGTAGCTATGTATCCATCCCTCATGGGAAGTCTTGGTTGTCCTGCACCGATCCTTATTATAGGGTCTAGTTCCAGTGAGGGTTCAACATCTATGAGATCGGTGTCTTTTCACACAATTCATATGAAAGATCCTTGGATTCTTCCTACACCAAGTACTCCGAGTGAGCCCATCGTGACAGATGTGCTGTTGCCTACAACTATTGTAGCTTATCAAGCTAATCTTGATTTTTTTGCAGATCCCAGTCCTTCCTCTTTGCGGACAGAGGAGGAGGACCCTTATGTGCTCTCGACATGGGTAATGCAGTCTTCTCATATGCACGACTGCCTTGATAGTGTTTTCCCTTCAGATGAAACAATTATTGAGGCCATGTTGCGATTTGAGCCACCATGGGAGGATCTCCACCATATATCTTACTTTCTTCCTGACCTTGACCGTTTGGAACATAAGGACTTTAGAGAGGTTCTTAGTGAGAGAGTTGGTAGTCCTATGGTTCCATTAAGCTCTCCTGGTCCAATGGCTAACGGAAACATGGAAAACATATATTCAATGATTCCTATCAATATCTCTCGTGATCCTCACAGGATAGAGAATGTCTATATTGGGGCAGAATGTTCCCATGCTGAGATTCAAGAATACATCAAGCTATTTAAAGAATTCCGTGGTATCTTTGCTTGGAATTACGATGAAATGCCAAGTATTGACCCTCGTATTGTCGAACATGAGATTAAGAGTTATCCCAACGCTAACCCTGTTCGACAATGCTTGTGTGTGGTGAATCCTAGGAAGGCACCCATGATTAAGGTAGAGATAGAGAAACTGTTGAAAGTCGGTTTTATCTATCTCATTCCATTGAAGGAGTGGGTTTCAAACACCATTTCGGTGGATAAGAATCAAGGAGCGATCCGCATATGTACTAATTTCCGTGATTTGAATCCTTCCTATCCTAAGGACAATTTCCCCACACCATTTATTGATCAGATTTTGGATGAGTGTGTGGGTAGAGAGGTTTTTTCCTTTATGTATGGCATTCTCGGATATAATAAGATACAAACTAAACCTGAGGACCAACATAAGACTATATTTATTTGTCCTTGGGGAACTTTTTCATATCGAAAAATGCCTTTTGGCCTTAAGAATGCCAAAGCTACTTTTTAGCGGACAATGATCTTGTTCTTCCACAATCTCAAGTCGATTATCAAGTATTTTTGGATGACCTTGCTACTCATTCTCGTATGATAATGCATCATTCCTATCACTTGAGATTGGTATTCGAAAGATTTCACCATTATTCGGTTACGTTAAATCCTCACAAGTGCATCTTTTGTGTGAAGTCAGGCCGCTTGTTAGGATTCATTGTTTCTAAAGAGGGTATAAGAGTCGACGCTTTGAAGGTTGAGGCAATACTTCAGTTGTCTCCCCCGAAAAATATTTGTCATATTCAATGTTTGCAAGGCATGGCAAAATTCTTAAGGAGATTTGTTGTCAATTTTTCCAATTTGACTAGAGGCTTCATGCGTCTTTTGAAGAAGGACACCACCTTTTGCTGGGATGAGTGAGCCCAGGAGTCCTTTGATGTGCTTAGGAGAGCCCAAGCATCGGCCCTGGTGATGTAAACACAAAAAGGGACAGAGACCAATGTACGTGGTTCACCCTAACCTTGGGGTTACGTCCACCAAAAGGTGTCACATGCCTGCAACATTTATTTTATTAAAATGTTACAATCTGCAACAGACATGTTGCCATCATTTTCTATTGAACCTCACTAGATCCCACTCAGGAAGTATTTTCTCCGGAATTGAATCCATAAAGATTCTTTATAGAACAATATACCTCTGCATATTCTCTCTAGGGGAAATTACAACAATGTACATGAAATAATATATAAATGCAGACATTATATATTTGTATTACAACGTAAACAATATCTTTTGTGGTGGTTCATCATACCTCAAATATCAACATCTTAGGCTTCTCTCCAGATCATCTGAATTAAGTATGAAAAGTCAAGCAGGCAAAACAAACATTCATAAATTGGCATGCTGGTTTCTTACTTAGAGTATCTTGTATATTCTCAGGCAAACAAAACATTCATAAATCGATACTCAGAATCAGCATTTATGAATCATCAACTAGCCACTAGCATCTCGAGCTATAACCATATACATCGTTTTGTATCAGCAAATCATACATCAATTTATGAATCAGCAACTAGAAAACTCAATCTATGACTATATACAGTGATTTATATCCGCAATTTATACCGTGATTTATATCAGCGAATTATTCAGTGATTTATGAATCAGCAACTAGAAACTCGATCTATGACTATATAGAGTGATTTGTATCAGCAATTTATATAGATATTTATGAATCATCAACTAGCGGCTCAAGCTGTGACTATATACCATGATTTATATCAGCAATTTATACATCCATACATAGTGATATCGGTAAGCCTATGCAGCCATATACACATCAATTCCGAGATGTAATACATATCTATATCCTGACCTCATATGAAAAGTAGGTAACCTTAGTATGGTTGAAAGCGTCCATAGATCCAAGCTTGTATAGCCAAAGGAGGAGTTTATGGATCAGACCACAACCAAACAATTCAATACCTAGGGATCTATGTGCAGTTAGAGATCAACCAGATATGGATCTAAAACATAGTCAAAGGGCACGCAAACACAAGTAGAAAATAAATGTACCATATCGGCTTCAGTAGCAGGTGATAATCGAGATAAACAACCAAAGGTTCAACGTTGAAGTTATATAACTCCCTATGGCCAATGCCCAAACACGGATTTGGATTCTTTGGGTTTTGCTGGTTCAATACGAGATCAAGATATGGTAATGTACCCACATATACTTAGGTATCCTGAATTCAAAACTGAATCTAACCAAATGGAATGCAAAGGAGATGTAAAGGGTCTCTTTGAATTATGTACTAACAGTCAGCATAATCCATAGATGTGATTTTAAATAATGCATCATTTTACTTTTTTAAAATCATACTCAGGAAAGGGGAAATCCTATGTAGCATGCTGATCTAGCATTTCGAGTGAACTATGATGTGTATTAATTTCAGATCTTGTATAGAACCTCCCCACATTTAGGGTGAAACAGTAAATAGTCAAACCAACCATTCGATATCTAACTGTGTGCAAGGGATCTGTCTACGAAATGACAATTCAGTCCATAGATATGGAATAGTATATCGAGACACTTACCTAGATATGAGACCATATGACAAATGCATACCTCAGGGCTGAAATAGAATATCGATTCTCCTACACCAGAGCCGAGATAAAATCGAGGCATACACCCTTTTCTTATGAATCTCTTAGGACTGGAAATGACTGCAAGTCCACATGAAATCCCACGACTTGATGGTATTTATTGTACCAGCCTCGTGACCCAATCGAAACTAATCAAATTCTAGAAACTTCGCATTCCCAAAGGGAGATTTTTCGGCGCAAGTAGTAAGAGGTCATTCTCTTCATCGGAGTTTCTCAAACCTTCAAAAGCAACAGCCCTTCTCCTCAATCGACAAGGTCTCAAACGACAACAGGAAAAACCCCATATCAAATGCAGAGCTGGCGATTCTCCTTCCGACTCAGCGCTTCCCCCTTCCTAACGCTTGCTTTTCCCTATTTAACCCTCATAACCAAGATCCCCTCCTTAATCCAGTCTGAAAAGGAAGAGGACATGCCTGGAAACTCTCCTCGATGAGGATCTTTTTCCTCTTTTGTTTCCTTCTTTCTAGGGGAAAAGCAGAAATTAAGCTTAGTTTCTTTCTTATTTTTTTCAAGGAAAAAGCTCCTCGTTTTACCTAGACCTTTTAGTTTCTCTTTCCCCTTTTCCTAAAAAGTAATCACCCTTTTATTTAGTTTATGCAAAGGGTTCTCATAGGTCTTAGAACTATTTCCCGTTGTAAAGATTATAAGGGAAATATAAATGAACCATACTTTTCATGGAATTTTCTACCATTATTTAATATATATATATATATATGTCCAATTAACTCTATCTACAATATATGTTAAATATAGGCTTATATATATAATTGTCTAGATAGAGGGTATGTCACTTCTCAATTTATAAATGAGACATGTCGAACATGATACTCTTCCTTTCTACTTTAACCCCTTAACTTTTGTCAATACTAAAAAGATCGCAACACAACCAAGTTAGATAACTAGGCCATGGTGTCTTAGTCGGGATGAACTTCCGTGGAGTAGAGAAATCCCCTATAGGATGAATCCCTATTTCCTTAGCATGGCTATAATCAATATGATATGTAATTCTATGGCATCAAAATATGGATCTCTAACCATTCGCCTTTATCCCTCGTGGTTTTAGTCGCACGTCGTTAGGTTTAGCTGAAGTCTTAAGTCTCCTAAGTTTATCACTTAGGTAATTTACTTGTATAAGCTGTATGATTTTGCTTCTGGTGGGGCGTTGGCCTTGAGCACCTCACCCGAAGTACATACAACACACATTTGTGAACATAATAATTAATGCGACACAACAGGGACATTACATCCTTCCCCCCTTAGAATGACACCATCCTTGGTGTTCCAGCGCTTTCTTTGACTAGATTACCTTCTTTTCATTTATCATCTTTCTTCTTTGCGTCCCTTTGTTCTGAACCCCCCCTGATATCTTTCGGTATTTATCAAGCCACTGTCATTCAATACTTGCGGTTCCTTGCAACAAGTTCGGGTCTAACCCAACTTTGTTCAGTATATCATGTCAAACATTTATAATTCAACTTAAAATATAAGCAAAGGATCCTCATGCAATACTACATTTACAATTTAAGGAAAAATTTCTAGCTTTTTATTGGTATCATGATACCCAATTATTTTTCATAATGCTATAGATTCATCAATAAACATAATTACTATCCTTTGGATAGTTACATCGTCCTCAACCTGAGGAAGGATCCTTTCCTCATATTCCACATTAAGCAGGTAATGGTTTAATTACTTAAAAATTCATCAACACATTTTTTGTTTGGTATGTTTCCAACCCTATGGGTTTCTCTTCCACTCTTGTGTGGACTTACAACAATTTTCTGAGGTTACTCTCCCTTTTAACCACTAGTTACAAGTTTTCCCCTAAGTGACATCAAACAATGTCCTGTCTTCCAGATGTCCAATTTTTTTTTTCCTGGGTCTTTTTTCCACACCATATGCCTAACACCAATGTGCTCACATGGAAATCGCTTTCCTAACACCATTGTGCTCCTTCAACATATATGCCTAACACCAGTGTGCTCATGCGGCAATCACTTGCCTAACACCACGGTGCTCCCGCAGCATCCAAAAGTTTTTCCTTGTTCGTATTTGTACAAATTTTAACCTTGATTATTGCAATGTACACTCCATGGTGCTTTCATGACTTTATTGTCATTGTCCCGGTTCATGTATCAACTACATAGTCAGTC
Organism: Pseudotsuga menziesii; assembly: GCA_001517045.1. NCBI lineage: Eukaryota > Viridiplantae > Streptophyta > Pinopsida > Pinales > Pinaceae > Pseudotsuga > Pseudotsuga menziesii. The sequence goes on along the minus strand of LPNX010824510.1, from coordinate 45,909 downwards.
AAAGCATTCATTGATAACCCAAAATTGCAATAATCAATTATCATAATTTGCCTCGATTTTTTTTTTTAATTGTCATTCATGAGTTACATATCCTGATAAACAAAAACAAAAAAGAAATTACTCCTTAGTCCCCTTTTGAGTAATTGAGCGCAACTTACATACACAGGAAGATTCATATACCATAATGTACGTCGATGTAGCAATGGTCATAATCTCGGTGAAGCCTGTAATGTTAGTATGCAACAACATCATCAATAGTTAGCCCTTGTCTATAAAAAAGAAGTTGAGTTTCAACAATTAAATTAAGTGAAACAACACCCATACTTAACTTCCTTATCTATGGCAACAAATATTTTCTAACGGTCGGCTCCAACCGATAGTGCTCCTAGCCTATCCTGCCATGTTAGCATGGAACATTATACAACATTCATAAAATCATCTATTTTTTTAACAATATCTCTTAAAATTCCAATCATAATAGCATCCAAGCAACAATAATGTTATCGAATTCTTATGGTTTCATTCACAAGAATACCAACAAGATCCTTTAATCTAGCGCTAGAATTCAATTCTAGGGTTCTTGCTAGAATCTAAAAATAGACATATGATAGCAATGAAATAGTCTATTTGGATACTATATCCATACCCAAAATTAAAATACCATGCATGGGCTAATTGAAACACAGGATAGTTCAAGATCAAAACTCAACTCCAAGCAACAAGGAACCAATTCTAGAACGTTCACCAATAAGAGCATGACTCTAAGAATTCATTTACTTAAGAATTATGAAGCTGGTACTTGTAACTATACAAATATCATTCGCCAGTATCCACGATAGCCTTGGCGAGGTCAACACTGATCAAGATGTACATTCGCCATTCTATTTAAGGATTTTCAACACTCAATCTAGTAATGTCATGATTAATAAAGAGATACAATTTTACTTGTATTTATATTTGTCACTAATAGGTTTTACAACACAAAACTTCAATACCTCCATCAATGGATTTATAACCTCAAAAATCGTTATCAACTTTCAAACCTCCATTTTCTACCATGTCAAGAAATGTGTCAAACATACTTTAAGCATTAAATCAGATCCTTAGTATTCAATTCACAAGGGAGGAGACTAAATGTCAAAAGAAAACTCACCAAGACTCAGATTCCAAATAATATAATTTCAGCAACAAATTCAGAATTGATACCTGATTAAATTTGGAAGTCAAATAAGGATTTCGATCTCAATGCTCAACCACAAGGTCAATGGTTTACATATATCAGCAGTCATTCCAATGTTATCAGCCAAATTCAAATAGGCAATGAACTCAGATCTGAAACAAATGATATGAATGTTAAGTGCAAAGTTGTTTGAAGGACTTACGGCATTCACCTTCAATGCTCGATGTTTTAGATACAAAGGAATTATTCAATGGTGTTAATGCCCAAAGAGATTACATAAGAAACAAACCTTTCAAAGGAAGATAAGCCTAATTTCAGATGTGTGACATGGTTGCTATCAACCACCCAACAGGTTACATATGATTTTGTGCAAGTAATTTGTTCATGGTTTGCATGACACCACAAGTGTAAAAAAAAAAGCTTCAAACGTTAGGATTTCTATCATTTATTTAATAAAGTTTGTACTCGTATAGTATTGACAATACAACATATGTTTTTAGCATTGCTTACCTTGTGCTTAAATCTTTTACTATGCATGATAGTTTTGCGGCTAAATAGTCACTCCTAAAGGGTCATCTCAATAGGTTTCCCTTTCAAAGCTACCTTTTAACAACATTATTTACTGTATTTTATAGTGTAAACTTTCACAATTTTTCCACACGGAATTCTTTTAACATATATCAAGTCATTAGAAGCCAATTCATCTATGCATTCCAACCCCACATTACTATTATAAGAATACTTCTAAACCTCAGTAAAGTTTATTGGTGCAACTCTAAATAGAAACGAAGCAATCATCTTAGCTATTTGTAAAACATATTCGTAAGTGAGCAAGAGAATAACCAGATACCTGCGTACTTACATGCTTGGGTCTCACATTGAACTGACAAGGTATTGTGATTTTGAGCTATTGTTCTAGCCTCCCCTGCACAACTCCAAGGTCAGTAGACATGTAGTTCCAAAGTAAAACATGTAGGAGCATTTTTTAGCCCAATTAGGCCCAAGTGTTTCAACTCTAGATCTGATACCATATGTAATGTCCCTCTTATACCTTAGCGCCATTCTGTGTGAAAAAAGTAAAAAGAATTTGACTTTACTGCTACTACAAATGAATCATTCATGCTAGGGTAAGAATTTACATGACATTTAAATGGATCACGTTCAATCAAATTTTATAATGTCAAACTATACGCATGGTAAAACCATCACTCGATGATTTACACTCATTTTCTTCATCGGAAAACCAATCATGCAATTTTACACTCAATTACTAAGACTTTTATTGATAACACAAACCCAACATGCATATTATACCTTCCTGTACTCACATGATTATGAAATCCCTTAATGATGAAATACTTAGGTGTGGCAATTAACCTGTCACTGGATATCGTACTCCAATATTCTTTTGACCATACTTTCTTCTATATTTACCTTTGAATAAAACTATGGATGTCACACCCCATAGATAATAAAGCTTAATTCATTTTGAAAATTTTAGGAAAATGTGTTAATGATCTTGATGTATCTACAACCCTGTTAGTTAACCATAACACACAGCATAAACGAAATATATGGCAGTGTATCTTATACATCATGATCTTCCCATGAGTATCCTGTATTGTATTTTCTAAGGAAGGATTCATCTTCATTTAATATTACTATGCAATTCTTTGAATAACCTAAGATCATGTGATCTATTTCCATTCATGCCCTATCTAACTATGTTTGATCCCAGAAGGACCACTTATAAGAATTAGCATTTCTTGTATACACTCTCCAATTTCCTTAATCACATTTTTAAATTATAAGGGCTTTGCGACTAACCCTAGAGTCTCTTAAGTAAAGGAGTTCACTAATTCAATATTGGTTCATTATCCATAAATTGTTTATCCTCGTGATGCCTAGTTGAAAAGTTGTTAATAGGACTTATCCATTTCTAACCAGCTAAGCATAAGAGGCCTACTTCCATATCTATCAGCAATATATTAGTCAATGTAACACAATATCATTTGTAGGTGCATTCATTCTTGAGATGTGTTTCAAATAATTCATGTCATTGAGGTAACCATATCTTTATTGGATTTGTCCAGTTAACAACAAATCGATTGTCAATTTGTAATAACCATAATCATGAGTACAAAAAATAATATGAGAAAAATTAAACACATGTAAACAGAAAAAGGGACAAAGACCAATGTACGTGGTTCACCCCAACCTTGGGGTTATGTCCACCAAAAGGTGTCACATGCCTGCAACATTTATTTTATTAAAATGTTACAATCTGCAACAGACCTGTTGCCATCATTTTCTATTGAACCTCACCGGATCCCACTTAGGGAGTATTTTCTCCAGAACTGAAACCATAAAGATTCTTTATAGAACAATATACCTCTTCATATTCTCTCTAGGGGTAATTACAACAATGTACATGAAATAATATATAAATGCAGACATTATATATTCGTATTACAACATAAATAGTATCTTTTGTGGTGGTTTATCATACCTCAAATATCAGCATCTTAGGCTTTTCTCCAGATCATCTGAATTAAGTATGAAAAGTCAAGCAGGCAAAACAAACATTCATAAATTGACATGTTGGTTTCTTACCCAGAGTATCTTGTATATTCTTAGGCAAACAAAACATTCATAAATCAATACTCAAAATCAACATTTATGAATCATCAACTAGCCACTAGCAACTCAAGCTATAACCATATACAACGTTTCGTATCAGCAAATCATACAGCAATTTATGAATCAGCAACTAGAAAACTCGATCTATGACTATATACAGTGATTTATATCCACAATTTATACCGCGATTTATATCAGCGAATTATTCAGCTATTTATGAATCAGCAACTAGCAACTCGAGCTATGACTATATTGAGTGATTTATATCAGCAATTTATATAGCTATTTATGAATCATAAACTAGCGGCTCAAGCTGTGACTATATACCATGATTTATATCGGTAATTTATACAACGATACGTAGTGATATCGGTAAGCCTATGCAGCCATATACACATCAATTCCGAGATGTAATACATATCTATATCCTGACCTCATATGAAAAGTAGGTAAGATTAGTATGGGTGAAAGTGTCCATAGATCCAAGCTTGTATAGCCAAAGGAGGAGTTTATGGATCAGACCACAACCAAACAATTCAATACCTAGGGATCTACCTGCAGTCGGAGATCAACTGGATATGGATCTAAAACATAGTCAAAGGGCATGCAAACACAACTGGAAAATAATTGTACCATTTCGGATTCAATAGCAGGTGATAATCGAGATAAACAACAAAAGGTTCAGTGTTGAAGTCATAGAACCCGCTATGGCCAATGCCCAGACACGGATTTGGATTCTTTGGGTTTTGTTGGTTCAATACAAGATCACGATATGGCAATGTACCCACATACACTTAGGTATCCTGAATTCAAAACTGAATCTAACCAAATGGAATGCAAAGGAGATGTAAAGGGTCTCTTTGAATTATGTACTAACAGTTAGCACAATCCATAGATGTGATTTTAAATAATGCATCATTTTACTTTTTTAAAATCGTACTAAGGAAAGGGGAAATCCTATGTAGCATGCTGATCTAGCATTTCGAGTGAACTACGATGTGTATTAATTTCAGATCTTGTATGGAACCTCCCCACATTTAGGGTGAAACAGTAAATAGTCAAACCAACCATTCGATATCTAACTGTGTGCAAGGGATCTGTGTACGAAATGACAATTCAGTCCATAGAGATGGAATAGTATATCAAAACAATTACCTAGATATGAGACAGTATGAAAAATGCATACCTCAGGGATGAAATAGAATATTGGTTCATTTGCACCAGAGCTGAGATCAAATCGAGGCATACACCCTTTTCTTATGAATCACTTAGGATTGGAAACGACTGCAAGTCCACATGAAATCCCACGGCTTGATGGTATTTATTGTACCAGCCTCGTGCCCCAATCAAAACTAATCAAATTCTAGAAACTTCGCATTCCCAAAGGGATATTTTTTGGCGCAAGTAGTAAGAGGTCATCCTCTTCACAGTATTTTCTCAAACCTTGAAAAGCAGCAGCACTTCTCCTCAACCGACAAGGTCTCTACCAACAAAAGGAAAAACCCCATATCAAATGCAGAGATGGCGATTCTCCTTTCAGCTCAGCGCGTCCCCCTTCCTAACGCCTCATTTTCCCTATTTAACCCTCATAGCCAAGATCCCCTCCTTAATCTAGGCTAAAAGGGCAAAGGACATGCCTAGAAACTCTCCTCGATGAGGATCTTTTTCCTCTTTTGTTTTCCTCTTTCTAGGGGAAAAGCAGAAATTAAGTTTAGTTTCTTTCTTATTTTTTTCAAGGAAAAAGCTCCTCGTTTTACCTAGACCTTTTAGTTTCTCTTTCCTCTTTTTCCTAAAAAGTAAGCAATCTTTTATTTATTTTATGCAAAGGGTTCTCGTAGGTGTTAGAACTATTTCCCGTTGTAAAGATTATAAGGGAAATATAAACGAACCATACTTTTCATGGAATATTCTACCATTATTTAATATATATATACATATGTCCAATTAACTCTATCTACAATATATGTTAAATATAGGTTTATATATATAATAGTCTAGATAAAGGGTATGTCACTCCTCAATTTATAAATGAGACCTATCGAACATGACACTCTTCCTTTCTACTTTAACCCCTTAACTTTTGTCAATACTAAAAATATCACAACACAACCGAGTTAGATAACTAGGCCGTGGTGTCTTAGTCGGGATGAAATTATGTGGAGTAGAGAAATCCCCTATAGGATGAATCCCTATTTGGTTAGCATGGATATAATCAATATGATATGTAAGTCTATGGCATAAAAATATGGCTCTCTAACCATTCTCCTTTATCCCTAGTGGTTTTAGTCACGCGTCATTAGGTTTAGCTGAAGTCTTAAGTCTCCTAAGTTTATCACTTAGGTAATTTACTTGTATAAGCTGTATGATTTTGCTTCTGGTGGGGCCTTAGCCTTGAGCTCCTCACCGGAAGTAAGTACAACACACATTTGTGAACATAATAATTAAGGAAACACAACAAGGACATTACACCTGTATGTTATTTATTGCCTAAGCAGTAAAGCTTAGGAGACTGATGGCCTCGACACACCCTAATCGAAAGATAACTGAATCCACCAGGGGAAAACAAAAATATATATATATATATATATATTGATATGTGTGGGACTAAAATGATGATGGTGGAAGAGATTCACCAAGGGAAAGGTAAAAATGTTTAGTCGAGCCTCAACAATAGTGAAAATATCAACAACCCCCTCGAGGACCTAAACTCCTAAATTATCGACCTATAATAATGTAAGTCATAGAGAGACTAGTTACTTCGGTTAACAAAATAGTGATCGTTATGATCCGTTTCGAGGGAAACATGATGTCCTACCTTTCACTGGTCATGACATCGAATAATGAAAATGAGCTACAAGTTGGAACGATAGAAATAACATACAAAGGATACATTAAGAATTTTTATAAAGAAAGATAAAGTATTAAGTCCTTTTATAAAAAAGGAATACATAAAGTATTTTAAATTCTAAGGATAGATTTATTCCTTCTAGTCATAAGGAAGACGGATGAATTCCTTTTGATGTGAATTAATATACCTTAAGGACCACAGTGATGGGTCAAATCTTCTTATAAAAAGAGAGCTATATTATAAAATGGAAATCATTCATGATTCACCTCAACCCTACATATATTCAGAAGCTAAAGGGATGGAAAAAGAAAAATTAACCTACCTTTGAATGGAGCAACTTTAATGTATTCTCATTCGACCATGGAGTGGAGAACCTATCATATTTTGTCTTATTCCCTATTGATTACCAGTCATTAGTCGTATCATATAGACTCTAATGGATGGTGATGGTATCTATATATATATATATATATGTTCCATCTTAGTAGGATGTCTATGACAGAAATAACTATCACCAACCACGCATAGCTACATAGGTCGCTACGAGACATGACTTGTGTATTGGAGGAAGTAATACATATATTACCTTTAAACTATATTATAAAAGGAGAATTATAGTCATATATGTATTTCTTAGCCATATAGGGAAATTTACATTCAGCATTTGAAGAAGAAATTGTGCATTACACGTAGTACGCATACCCTGTTTTCATGGACATAATGCATTTGCATTGATTTTTAATTTTTAGGTGTGCATTTTTCTTCTTGTTGCGTCATAACACCATTAGTTGCACGACCATATCCTATTTTTGAGTAATAAATCCAACTAAAATCAACGCTAAAATAAAATGAATTACACTCTTTTCTTTTCTAGGGTGCACCAACAAGCTTATGTTTTAGGATCTTCGAATAGTTCATTGTAAGTCAATTCTCCAAGATCACTAAACAACAACAACTAGGTTTCTGTCCAGGGAGTGTGTGAAATCCTTGGTATAGCCATCGTTCTCAGGATCCTCGTCTCAAAAGGGAGTTAAGCACGAGTTAGTGTGAGCGGTTGTTGATTGGGATGACCCCTAGTCGATAACTGTGTAGCACCGGTGATATAGCCAGGATTGTATTCGTATCTGGGCTTTGAGAGTTTCGGGCTTTGCTACCCTGCCCATATGGTCAATCCTGCCTGCGACTGTCCGCCTGAGCTTTGATTATATTGAGGTGACCTCAGTGACCTTACCTAGGATATCGAGGGGGTACTTGTAGAGGTTATTCTGCATGTGTCCTGGCCAGGTTGGTGTTGGACAGCACAGTCGCTTTATGCGTTGAAGCTGAGGGCCACAATAATTGGTTACGTACCTCCGCTTGTTGTGTATGGGAGTCTCAAGCCTATCCTAGGCGAGACATACCTGCTTCATTTGGGAGCTCACTTATCCATCCCTTGTTTTCTTGCATTTGGCTTTAGATTTTATTAGTGATTGCTCTGTGCGCGCTAGTTGGCCTAGGTTTGACATAAATAGAGAGTCTTTGCTATTTTTTGAGTCATTGTGGATTCGGGTGCGGTTCCATGCCATTCTCGTTGTTTAGCAGGACTTCCGCCTTCTACTTATCCTCCTCCTTTGGGAGAGGGACCTAGATAGTCCAGGCGGACTATATCACACATTGATTCACACACCATGGGAGATCATTTAGAGGATACATTTGAGCCACTTCCTCCTCCCATTCATGTTGACGATGGGGATTTTACTCCTACTTACGATCCTTCACCCAACCTAAATGAGTTAGGACCTGTGATTTCTGAGATAGGAGCCATGCATGATAGACCTATTCATTCTAGGGATGACCCCTCATTGACACATTACCGGTATGGAATACTGGAAGATGCTGAGACTCACTTTGAACCTGCCAGCACTAGCTACGGTAGTTATGCTATGACTGGTTTTCCTATGCATGATTTGGAATTTCATGTCAAATCCGACTTCGAGCCTAACACTATGCCTGGGGGAAATCCCATGCCTTACCTTGCGGAGAGGTTTGGGAGTACTAGTTGCATTGCACCTTCCATCCTAGTGGTGGAAGCTACATCTTATATACCTCCTAGGTCTAGAGTTAGTGATCTGATAGGGATACCAGGTCCCAGAAGAGTGACGATAGGAACTAGTACATATCTTCTTACAGAGATTCCTTCGTCCTCTCTTTCGAGTTCTTCAAATGTGAACCCTCCACCTTACTCACGTGGTCCTTCGAGACAGCACGTAGCTACGAGTCAGATCCGTACTGCGATTACTAGACCAATTGTGTCTGAAGCCTACATACCATTCGTGGTTTCAAGAGGTTATGTTCATGTTTCTAGAGGTCAGGTTGCTACTTCCACGACATATATCCCTACTTCCGGTATGTATATTATTACTTTTGGAATGTATATCCCTACCTATGGAGTTTCTCATGGGGCATCACAAGCGATGACCTATGGACCCTATTATGGGACGCAGTATGGACAGGTTTCTTCACCTTATGGAGGCGGGTATTCACAACTTGCTTACTCTCCTAATTAAGGCTTTGTAGCTCCTACTAGTCAAGGTCCACCTCATTATGGTGCTTCCATGCCACCCTATACGGGTCATATGGGAGGAGGTCACTCTGGCCAAGGTCATGGTGGTAATCAATCCTATATGAACCAGAGAGCGGTCCATAGACCTCATCATCCTAGGCTTCCTTTCCTCATGACACTCAATCTACCTGACTTATCGAGACTTACAAACGATTCTGTGGCTCACAACCCGGCTTGGCCAGCTATCCCTACCAAGCTTCCTTCGGGCATGCCTAAGTTCGAAGGCAAACCAGGAGAGGATCCAAGTGAACACGTTATGACGTTCCACCTATGGTGCTCTTCGAATTCATTGCATCAGGACTCAGTCCGTTTGAGACTACTTCAACGCACCCTCACAGGGCCTGTGGAGAAATGGTATATAGAGTTACCTAGGGGTGCCTTTACTTTGTTCGATGACCTTACGATGGATTTCCTTAATCACTTCCAGCTACTAGTGCACTATGATGTTGGTACTGAACTCTTGTCGAAATTTTGGCAAGAGAAAGCCACCCATATTTCTGATCATATTCAGGAGTGGCGTAGACGGAAGAGATTAATTAAAGCCTTTATACTGCTGGAGTTCCTCTTTGAGTGGTTCCTCAAATCGTTATTGCCATATATAGTGAAGGATGTGTCCACATCGGGAGTGCAGAATGAGGAACAAGCAATCTTTAGGGCATAGGAACTAGACTTGATCTATGCTTAGTTCGGTTTGTTGTATGAGATTATCCCCAACTCTCCTCATTCTAGTTTTGATCCCAAGGTCAAACCTGGACCACATGCCGACGGCATTGTGGGTTGTGCAAGTAAGAAACCTACAGGTTTGGTTGCAAAACAAATTGTTCAGTTGTCAATCAACCAATCTGCCTTGGGACAAGCTACGGATTCGTCTCAGCATACCCAAACAGCGAATGTACTTGCTGTGCAATTGTCAGACTATAAGGATAACCAGCAAATCGGACGGAATCGAAAAAACGGTAAAAACAATAATAATAAAAAGGGTGGGTATAAGAATGAGAATGCCAACAATAATGACAAGAATGGTAAAAATGCTGGGGGGGACAACCAGACTAAACATAAGTTTAAGTTTCCTTGCAAGCTATGTAAGGACGATCACCTCACTTACTTGTGCCCTCGAATGGATGAAGCTTCGAAGTTCATAGCACAGGGCCCAGCTGTGTTAACGAACCCTTTACCACATAACCAGAATATGAACTCAAAGTCCCATGATCAATCTAGTGATGATGATCCACCTGAGACTAGTGGTCGTGGGTGCATTAATATGGTCTATGCCGCGAAAGTTGTGACGCGTACGAAAGATTATACTTCGTCACAACCCAGCCTAGGCAAAGAACCTGATCCACCAGGAACCCCTTTGTGCATTAAGAAACCTACGGATAAACGTGAGGCTGCACCTCGCATTCCTAAGGGGGTACTTAATCATTCGGGGCATAACCCAAATGCCCAAGCCACCCAGAATTATTCAGTTGTCGAGGACTTGGGTCATACTCCTTGTGCGATGTCTGCATTGAAAGTGCTTCAGAGTTGTCCGTCGCAAAGGAAGGCTTTACTTTCTGCTCTTGGTGTAAATGGTGATGATTCTTCCTCAGGGATCAAATTTGAAACCGCAGGACATCAGCCTCGCTTGCCCTACTATGTGTCCCTTTTGGTGCATGTAGAATGTCTTAATATGATTGTCAAGTGTACCGTGATTGACGAGGGCGCTGCTGCTTCTGTGATGTCTTTGTCTTGTTGGAAGGGTCTCGGTTCTCTTGAGCTGTCAAAATCTACAACCATGTTAACTGCTTTTGACGGGAGATCTTTTAGGCTGCACGACATCCTTCCTTCCATTGAAGATCGTTGTGATAGAGGTTGAGGTGGTTGATGCACCCCTTGACTACAATCTCTTACTGGGAAGGAACTGGATGTATAGCATGCAAGCCATCGCGTCTTCCATGTTTCGTGTTGTATGCTTTCCACATAATGGGAAGATTGTAACGATTGATCAAATGGAATTCAAGAATCCGCCTCTTACTGCATCTTCGGGAGCTTTGGTTCTGAAAGTTGAACATTCCCAGCCGGCAACTGGGAGTGTGGGTGTAGGCATGTATCCATCCCTCATCGGAACCTTTAGTTGTTCTGCACCCATCCTCATGATAGGATCTAGTTTCGGTGGTGCTTTGACGTCTATGAGATCGGTGCCTTTTCGCACAAGTCATATGGGAGATCCTTGGATTCTTCCTTCACCAAGTCCTTCGAGTGAGGCCATATAGATGAGCGTGCCGTTGCCTGTAGTTATGATAGCTTACCAAGCTAATCTCAAGTCTGCTGCAGAGGCTTGTTCTTCCTCTTCGCGGACGGAGGAGGAAGACCCCTATGTGCTGCCGGCATGGGCAGTACAGTCTTCTCATGCTCACGACTACCTTGATATGGTTTTCCCTTTAGATGAAGCGATTATTGAGGCTATGTTGAGAGTTGAGACACCATGGGAGGAACTTCATCATAGATCGTACTTCCTTCCAGAGCTTGACCATTTGGAGCATGAGGATTATAGGGATATTCTTTGTCAGAAAGTTGGTAGACCTATGGTACCATTAATCTCTCTTGGTCTGATGGCTGATGGAAACATGGCGAACATATCGTCAACTATTCCTATCAACATTTCTCGCAATCCTTGTACAATTGAGAATGTCTACATTGGGGCGGATTGTTCCCAAGATGAGATTCTGGAGTATACCGATTTATTCAAGGAATTCCGTGATATTTTTTCTTGCTCTTATGATGAGATGCCAGGAATTGACCCTCGGATTATCTAACATGAGATTAAGACTTACCCCAATGCTAAGCCTGTTTGACAGTGTTTACGCGCCATGAATCCTAGGAAAGCACCCGCCATAAAGGCAGAGATAGAGAAGCTATTGAAAGCTGGTTTCATCTATCCCGATCCCTTGATGGATTAGGTTTCAAACCCCATTCTGGTGGATAAGAAGCAGGGAGAAATCTGTATATGCACTGATTTCCGTGATTTAAATCGTGCCTGTCCTAAGGATAAATTCCCCACACCGTTTATAGATCAGATTTTGGATAGAATAGAAGATAGTGAATCAGACAACGTTTTGAGTTTCGAAATAGATATACTTAAGTTGTTTCAGGGTACGTCTATTAATATTGAAAGCTGGGAAAAAGAGAGTGAGCCCACAGTTATTCCAATATCTATTGATGACTGCTTGGAAGAGTTTACAAGGGATGAGATCATTCCGGGATGGAAATGTGAAAAATGTCCTCCTGAACTGGTTATTACTTCTGGTAATCTGGAAAATACTACAACAATGCAGAATGGTGGTAGAATATCTGCAAATTTGGGACAACTAGATTTGGAAACCCAAAAACTTAGGTCAAATGCTGAAGGACATAAACACAAAAAAAGAAAACATGAGCAGATTAATGGTTCTAGTAATCTGGAAAATCCAACAGTAATGGAAGAGGGTGATATAATATCTGCAAATTTGGGAGAATTACATTTAAAAGCCCAAAAACATAGCTCAAACTCAGAAGGATATACAGAAAAAAATAAAAAATCAAGGCTGATCAATTCTGATTCAATAGCAACCAAAATATATATGGTCAGCAAGGGTCCTCCTTATCTAACCATACATTTAAAAGGGTTCGAGCTAAACTTTACGGGTGGGTTAAAGAAGTTGAGTGGTCATGTTTCCTTTGAAGAGAGACTTGATCTCAGTCCCTTATTGGACTCTAGGTAATCACTAACTTTTAATGTTATATTTTAAATTATAGACTTTAAAATATGAATAACAAATTAGTATGGTTTTATATTAAATTTAAGTTTATTAAGTATAAAGAGATTTAATCTTTTGATGTGTAACTTTTTTTTAATCTCAATATTTTACATTTTTATAAATAATTTACAATTCAAAAAATTTGTATTATGGTGTTCACTTTAACATTGAGCATATCTAGATGTGATCTAGATTGACCTATAGAGATTTGTATATTTTATTTTATAAACTAACTTGGATTTTTTTAATAATCTTTAATTTGGTTTTAATTTTTTATTTCAATAGTTTACAAGGAACTCTTAATTACATTTTATTTAGTTTTAATTTTTTTTAATTTTATTTAAATTAAGATAGGTGATAACACCTTTTTCATTTTTTTTAATTTCACAATTTCAAATTAAAATTAAGAAAAAAAATAGTTAATTAATTTTATTTTCTATCCATATTAATATATAATTTATTTGTTTTCATGTAGATCTTCTAACAAAGAAAATTGTATTTACCAACTAATTGGAGTGGTTGAGCATAAAGGTGCTATGGGACATGGTCATTATGTTGCATATGTTAAATGTGATCAAGAAGACTATGCAAGTCAATGGTTTCGTGTGAGCGATTCTCTTGTAAAAGAAGTTTCTTTGAGTAATGTTCTCCAAAGTCAAGCTTATATATTGTTTTATGAGAAGTGTAAAATGTAACGACGCTAATATTTTGATTAATCTTTATTTTAAACCAATAAATCTTTTTAATGACACTAATCTTTATTTTGATTAATGTAATGACACTAATATTTTGATTAATCTTTATATTTGTCATGGCCTCGACCTCACAAACCCGTAACATGGTTGGATACCTTTCCACCATACCCCACCACACACTATTCTACATCTCATAGATTTAAACTTATTTGTATTAGCTATAAAAGTATCAAGAATATAAATTTAAAAATGATTATTTTTGAAATTGTTAATAACTTCTAATTTAAATATTGCTATTAATATTTATAAATATATTGTAAAATATGATAATAATATTAATATTTCTGCATGAATGTCTACATAAATTTATCAAGAAAAATAAAATGGATAGTTGGTAAAGATGGAAGTGAAAATTATATGCGATTACATTTAGTTAACTCTTGACACAAATCTTAAGTAAAGTACTATAATGTTTTGATATGGTTACATATGTATTTACCCTTCATGCATCCACACCCAAAAGTTTCATAGTTGTTATTATGAATCCCCTTTATATTATATACATACTTACATTTTAACATTAAATTACATGTCATTCAGCAAAGTCATGTTGTCGTGGTCTTGGTTTCTAACAATTTCTATCCCATGCATCACTTATACCAACAATTGTCAACGCACTCATTTGGTATTTTGACCTTTCACCTAGAGTAATTTGATGTATTATACTTCACACTATGGAATAAAAATTAACTAGCATAGATCCATTCTATGACTGATCCAATTTCTTAACTTGTAATTTTTCTTAATCTTAAACTCATGTAATTTGGTCCATCTCTTGCTTGATAGATTACATTTAAATTCTTTTTTATTTTTTATTTTTTATTTTTGATAACTTGTAAGCTACCTTACAACATCTCATTTATACTCGGCTGCACTGCAATTAAAAAAATTAATATCGAGTCACAAAATACAAAATTAACCAAATAAAAGGTAATTAAATGTAACAAACCCAATCTCATCTTTAACTTTTCTGATCATGGGGTAATAAATTTTATTTATTTATTTTTAACTTCGTGCTTCAATCATAAAGATTAGTCCCAATCATGATATAATATTATTAGGTAATGATGAAGTATAACTTTTTTATTAAGACAGTAGTTACCCATAAGTGCATGGGAGAATTAACATAACAACTAAGACTAACATGAGAAAATGCCATGGCATTTACATTTTAACCTAACCTTTATCCAATAACATAGTCAACTAGTATTGTTTAAATAAATATCATATGCATGCTTTTGTAGTCGTCATAATTCTCATTGAGATAACTTACTCCTTAGGAGTATAACTAAGAACTTAAGAAGTCTCAATAGAACATTATCCAATATTTTGATTAGAACCACTCCAAAAATAAAACTATTTATATATTTCACAACCATTAAATAAAGCATAGATGAAAACCATCACGAGAAAATACAAGAAGGACTATGTGGTTCACCCCAAACTGGGGCTACATCCACCAAAGTTTGCTAATATTTTTATTATTTTCAATGTGGAAGGTTGTAAATTTTCTGCAGCTCATTTACTACGTCTTACTTTCTTTTCCTCTAAATCTCTTTTCAAAGAACAGTTCTAATACTTCTAAAGCCTTATCATAAGGCTTACCTTCTAATTATGGACTAATAATACACGTTCTTTTGTCTTAAAATATCCAAGTAAAGATTATAAAAGTTTACATTACTAAATTTACTAGGCTTTTTCTACATAACTCGTTTTTAAACCATCCCTTCACGAAAACTTATATAAGGTTACATACGCCTTGAATGGTAAAGCATGAGAGATTTTTCCCTCGTCAACTATATATTATGTTGTTATTATAAGCACTTGAATTATATAATAGAGAATATAAATCAAATCTATAAATCATAGTAAGATACATCTTTTTAAATAAGGGTATTCCTCCTCATCATTGAGCATGAATTCTTTTATCTTCCCTATTATGAATAATTAATCTATTACATGTGGGGCATTTATGCTACTCACCCAGAGCTTTAGGTTCCTTACACCATACAGCCTTTTCTACTTTTGCAATTATTTATAGGGAATCATGTTCTTAAGAAAAAATCATGGAAAGGATTCCCACTCTGTAATGTCCCTCCCGTATACCCTAGAAAATTTTTGTAATTTTGATTGTGTATTGTACTTGTTTTGGTGAGGAGCTCAAGGCCAAGGCCCCACCAAAAGCAAAACCTTGCAGCCTATATAAAATTTAATATTTAAGTAGAAAGTTGGGAGACATAAGACAGTGGCAAAATAAACCCCCATTTGGTGCGGAAAGCAAATGGTTAAAGAACCATGATTGACACTATATATTACGTCTCATTTGGATCATCGTGGGCTGACAAATAAGATTCCACCCTATAAGAGTGTCCTACTAAGACACTATAGTTTAGGAAGTTGAAATCGTCCTCCTTACTTTTAAAACTTAACCGACATAAAATAAGTTAAGAGTAAGGTTGAAAAGTTTTAAAGAAAAGGAGGGAAGTTAATTATCAAGGGCTATAGGTCGTAGCCTCTTTAAAAAAGTATTATCACCATGAGCCTACCCCGTCGAATAGGGTGATACACCATCTATCTAGAATGATAACTTTAATACTCATATTATGGATATGATTAACATATGGATTCGATTAAATGTACATACTTATGAAAAGGGGTGAAGGAAAAATGCTATGTAGGTAGGTATGATAAATGCAATTGCACGTACTTCTGCCATTATTGCACATTTCATGAATGGTGCTGTTATATATTTATATAAAATCTAGGGTTATAGTTGAACCGAACAATAAATATATATTTAGAAGAGAAATAAAGAAAATGCATGCCTACCATTAATTAATTAAGGAACGAGGAAATTTAAGGAGGCCTGCCTCGTCAAAGACTGTGGCATATTTTCTGCCTTGATTCTTGGAATCTTGGGCTCACCTTGGGGAAAAGACGGTTGTCTTGTTGGGTTATTTAGTACATTTGGAGGAAGGCTCGAGGGGGGAATTGGCTCTACCTTTAGAAAATGTGTGACAACGATAGTGGGAAAAAAGCTTCATCCACCGGGCTGCGAATGGAATTTATAGGCCACGCACTCCTCCATCTCTGATTTTTTTTATTTTTGTTTTTTTTAGATATCTTGACCTTTGTATTTTAAGCAAAGAGGAAATCAACCCCTGCAAATATTCGAAGGGTGCTCTGTGCATCTCCAGAGAGGTAGATTACCTCTATGTTTTTTCCGAGAGGGTGACCGATCTCTGTGATCTCTGTGTTTTTGCAGAAATGTATGTTTAGTGCTTTTGGGGAAACATATCATTCAAAGCACATGTGCTTTGTTGGAGATAGTTATTTTACCTTGAATTATGCTAATTTGAAAGGTATGGATCCGTGCACCTTCTTAAGCCATGCTATTTTCTTTAAAATGTCAAGTAGGTAGGCGTAGAGCCAAGAAATAATGAGTAATGTTGTAAAGGTGTAGTTTTCTGTAGCTCTAGTCTATGATTCTTATGAGATCATACTTAGTAGCATGCAACAGACAAGTTTGACAATACCAATTAGTGTTTCTTGTCTTTAAAAAAAGAAAAAAAGGGCCAATTCCTGGAAATGGTGATGAGATCACTGTTTTTCCTTTTAAAGACCATTTCCTTGTATAGTGAGGAGATCACAGTTTCCTTTTAGTTTTAACCCTGTCTCATGATGGAAAGAATGGTTTCTGAGGGCGTTTTTTCTTATCTAACTTCTTTCCAGATGACAACGTGGGCATGCCTTATGGTGGTGAGTCTGTCCCATGCCTATGAGTGATGGTATGTTGAAACATATCTCTAAACCTTCTGCGTGGTCCTTTGCCAAAACGCTGGTTCCTAATTTGTCTAGCGTTGGGTAGTAAGATTGACCTCGACTACTGGTCATTTTCTTGATTCTACATCTATGTTTATTATGCCTGCATGTATGCATGGATCTGTAGGGTACTTGTGCATTACAAGTATTTATATATATACCCGTTCATGGATTCAGATGGAATTTCAAGGCCTTTTAATTATACCTAGCCTCTACTTGGTAATGGAGGCGTCTCACTTTAAAACTCTTGCGTTCCAAGTGATTTTCTACCATCTTACTTTGTGCGTTAGTGAAGGAGTTTTTCCAAACGATTACACCTATGATCAGCCTCCGTAGTTTGTGGGTCGGTGACATGAGGGTAGTAGATAAGAATTTGAAATCATGGCTAGGGTTCTTATGTGATGCCTAATCCTATGCTTGAAATATGCTAGGGATTTATGGAGTCAAACTTTCATCAATGTTTAGGGTTTAGGGACAGCGAGTGTGTGTGTTAGATAAAGATGCCTGTTGTTGAAAGAAATTATTGCCTATCATCTAAATTTTATGGGTTTCGACCAGTCATCCCTTTCGAGGCACTCTCCAAAACACCATCATCCATGAAAAGTCGCTTAGTGCAGGTAAACTCTCTGTTTGGCAAGTTGAGTCAATGGTGTAGGTTCTAATTCTAGATTTTATAAAAAACGTAACTTCATCTGGTAAACTGTCATTCAAAGTTTCACCAAGTACTGAACCAGGAATTTGAAATATAAAGAAAGCAATTTTGGGTAAGGTTCTACTAAAGAGAGTTTATTTATGTACATATATTATTTCCATTCATTTGACTCGGTCTTGTCGGGCATAGGAAGATTCAGATGCCAAAAATTGTTAACAAGAAGAATGATACTTGTAACTTTGATAATTCATATTGTACTATGATGTTAAGAGTAAATAGTTTATAATTTTTCTCTCGGAAAGAGAGCCTATGAGAGGCAACAGCTTTGTTCCAGATTGTAACCGCTTTAATAAAATAATTGTCACAGGATGTGACCATTTGGTGGATGTAGCCCAGGAATTTGGGTGAACCACGTACATATTGTCTCACTTGTTATGTGTTTAAGTGTTCTTTCAATTGTTATGTGTTTAAGTGTTCTTTCATGGTAATGTTTGTGTAGTTGAATTATTGTTCTATACCCTCATAAATTGATTAAAATACTTTAATGTTTCTGTACGTACATTGTTGATTAAATAATTGGTGTGAAAACATTGGTTTGGTTTCACACTAGCGATTGCTCAGAAGCACTATGATGTAGAAATGATATGCATAATAACCAATAGGGAAATTAGAATAAGATCTGAAGATAATACTCTCTGCTGCGAGCTTTTCCATACATTTAAGATCTGAAGATAATACTCTTTGCTGCCAACTTTTCCATACATTTAAGATCTGAACATAATACTCTCTGCTGCCACCTTTTCCATACATTTAAGATCTGAATATTATGCCTCTGCTGCCATATTTGCCATGCATTTAATAGCTGAAGATTTCTCCCTTTGCTACCAGCTTTAGCACNCATACATTTAAGATCTGAAGATTATGCCTCTGCTGCCATCTTTGCCATGCATTTAATAGCTGAAGATTTCTCCCTTTGCTGCCAGCTTTAGCACGCGTTTAAGATTTGAAGCGAACAACTCCTTTTGTTATCATTTCTTACATGGCTAAGATTTGGAAATATTTTTCCACCGTTTGTTTTACGGTTAAAACTATTTCTCCACCTATAGTACTTGGGTATAGTACAGATCTAATCTGAATGCAATTTTGTTTTAAAAGATTCAGCATTTTATTTAATGGTCTGAAGTATTGCAATTTCTACTTTATAAGCTAAGGAGGAGTTTTAGAACATATACATGTGACTTATATTACTTATATTATATTATATCCCCACCCACAAAAATATTTAGATACATTTTCATATTATTCTTATGAACTATGGATTTATTTAATGTGAAGTTAGAACTCACGCATGATGGTTATTTTGGCTTGATGCAAAAGTCTCATAAAGTGATCTTATTAGCTTTATGAAGAAGGCCAATAGAACTAGTAGAGTAAAATAGTAACTCTTATATATATAATATTTTATTATGACCCATGAATAGGAATATGTTAATGGGAGATAGCACTTTATACAAATGAAGATTTTGTTAAACGTGATAGATAGATAGAAGTGAAATTATACTTATAAGTAAAGTGGGAATGATTATATCTATCTATATATATACAAGAAAGTTGTTTATTAGTTTGTTGATTTGAGGTCCGTTACACGTCTTATGTAGTAAACTCAAGGACTTGAACAGGAATCATATCTATTTGTACGATTTGTAAATTGTTGCGACTAATGTTTTGGTTTCAGAAGGAAGGAGCTCGAAAATAAAGAATCATCTTGGATGATTATAATACCGGCTGATTTATGTCGAATCGGTGTTAGTAGGCTTCTTTAAAAGGGCCAACACACTTTCAGAAATGTGACGTCCCCCTTATACCTAATGTCGTTACGTATGGAAAATGTTGGGGTAAAAGAAAAATCTATTTGTGCTGTTACTACAAATCTAGTCCAAACTGATTTCAGCAGATTACATTGCATTTCGTTCAGAACATCTTTAACTTAGATTCAAAAAAATCCCTAGCTACACGAACTCTAGAAAAATCATTCAATCACTTACAATAGCACCCCATGCCCAGCAATTTACAGCATCACTTTTATCACTGAACAATTTACAGTATTATTGACAACAATTTACAGCCTTATTTTATCACTGGACAATCCACAGTATCCCATGACAATAATTTACAGCTTTACTTTATTACTTAAGACTTGCACATTAATTCAGAACTATAGTATACCTAAGGAATAACTTTGTCCTTCAGTTCTCTAACTGAATATTATACTAAGGTCAATAACATCCTCCTTTGGGTTAACCATTCAACAATTTATTTACCATCATATGATCAAAATCATTCATAGTACATGAGACATAAAATAAGTAAGTCAAGATACGCGAAAAAGAATACATCAGAACGCACAAAAAGAAACCAATGTACCGTGGTTCATCCAATCCCTGGGCTACATCCACAAAAAATGTCTAGACCAAACCGTCCAAACTTTTGATTAAGTATTCAAACAAGGATTACAAAACTGCAATTCCAATGCTGCAATATTTCAACAAAATCTCTCTCACATAGAGAATGAGCCAATCCTTGCTAACTAGCCTTATCGCAAGGCCATCATGAGAAAAGAAAAACTACTGACATAACTTCGTGGGGTTTTCCCGGTAAAGAAAAGAACACATAACCGGGGTCTAAGAACCTCCTTTAATTTTACAATTAAAATACCAACAGTTTAATAAGAGGCTGCAGATGTGAATTTCTTAATTTCGTTGAGATCAGTCTATCCACATAAGGCATACAGTCGATGGAGATACAAACTCATGACAACCACAGATAGCTTCCAGACAGCAAAAACACATACTACATATATGAATTAGCAGGTATACCTTATTTCGGTCCAGTATATGAAAGCATAGGCTTAATGTCTAAACCACGCAGAGATGCAAATCGCAAACATCACAATAGAATAAAAATATCGGTGTGGAATCGTAGACATAATACACATTGATCCTTGATATGAAGCTACAAGCTTAACACATATCCAGGATAAAAACTCACAATGGAGACCCTTATCAATTTCCTATATGAAATGGAAAGACGAGCATATGAAATCCAAACTCAAAGTCGGAGGTATACCACAAAAAGCCTCATGACATTTCTGGTTTCCACAAAAAGAATGTGCAGTGACTTCTGGCTCTCACACCATGGATGTGGCTCTAGCCAAAAAAGGTACTACATTTTCAACAAATCATGGATGGGAAAATAGTCTACCTGTAAGTTATCCAATAAAGGGTATACACTTGCAACAACAACCCACCAGGGAGGTTTTCACAGGACACACAGATCGGTTTTCCATCATGTAGAAAATCCCGGTTATTTTCAAACAAAAATAATGGGGTTTCTCACCGGCAACTAAATCGAAATCCACAAGAGGCATTCATATTAACTGATACACTTACAGCGTTCGCCAAGTTACTTGTGTTCAATTTTGTTCGTTGTGATACAACAAAGTATGGCCTTGTATCATTAAAGTAAAACTCATGAAAATATAATGGAATCAGGGAACATGATAGAATGTTGAAAATGCAAAGTGATTGTAAAGGCATCACAGTACTTTTCTTTTATTTCACCATCACATCGTACTTCCTTTTATCATATCGTTTTAAGCAGGAACACTAGTTACTTGTAGAAACAAATATGAATTAAAGATACATGAATCAGTAATTCGTTGTTTTTTGTTTAATGTAAAAATCCTATGACATCGCTGATAGACTTCGCATATCGAGTTAAGTGGAGAGTGACCAGAGCGAAGCCTGATGACCCAATGGCCTCTCAACCTTCCCTCTCGCGCAGATGAATTTATCTCCCCAATGAAACGATCCAACAAAAAAAATGCATTTCCTTGCTATCAAAATCCTTTTAGCATAGAGAGAGAGAGATCACTTACAGTGCTGGTAGCAAGATATATTGGTTCGCATAGGAGCAAGAACTGAATCCTTCAAAATAGAAGACATGCATCTTCTCCTTGCATGCAAATTCCTGAGCGATATGAGCCGGTTGCTCCCAATGTTTCCCAGCTTCCTACGCAGTGCTCTCCTTCTTCCCAACGTAGACAGAAATAAACTCATGTCAAGTGTGCCATTTCCCCATTTTCCCTTTGGTCAAAGCACAGCGAGCCACAACAAAATTGCAGGCATTCTTTTCCCAGCACATGATGTTGGACTCCTCTAACAGGCGCAGAGATCTTTTTCTTCCCAACACTAAGATGCATACCCTCTAATGAACACCGAGCTCTCTTTCCCTTTTCTTCTTAAGATTTGAAAATCATTTCCCCCCCCCCAGCTATATGGCACATATATATAGATATATATATCATCATATATAAATATATACTCTTTATGTATAATGGCTATAACTTCTTCTTTCAATGCCTCTCGCTTAAAGAAAGGTGGAAGAACCATAATGGGTGTGGAGTTTTATATTCCACTTTTTGTTTAATATTCTATAGTGGATTAGTTCTGGATTGTTTAACTTGCGTCGGTGTATGCTCGTTTTCTTAGATCCACAGATTAGGTAAATAATCACCTACCTACTAAGGTTTTTGCTGGTGAGGGCCTTGGCCTTGAGCTCCTCACCGGTAACCCATTACAATTATATTTGACTATTACAAAAGTAATTAGTGAGTATAAGGGGGACATTACATCCTTCCCCCCTAAAATTAACACCGTCCTCGGTGTTCTTGTCCTTCGACCATTTCCCTCGTATCCTGAGTCATATTTTCTTATTTTCATCTCTTCATTCTGAACCCTGGAGATCCTTTGGTATTTCTCAAGTCTCCATCATTTAAGACCTGCAATTACCTGCACAAGGTTCGGGTCTAGCTAAAAAATTTTCTTAGCAATTCATGTCCAAAAATTGTAATTCAATTAAACATATGCCATAGATTCTTTTGCATTGTAATAATATGCAATTTTCTGGTGTTCCTTTATGCCATGATATCCAATCATTTTCATAATGCAAATAAAACATGATTACTACCATTTTCCATTGGTTTTATCTCCAACATTTGGTCAATTAGGTCGTCCTTTACATGAGGAACCGTTTTTTCACATTAAGCAATGTAACAGTCTTTTTAACATGTTTTTATGCTCATTATTATTTTCCAAACTCCTTTTGAGTTTCTTTTTCCTTTTTCTAATGTGGACTTGCAATAATTCTGAGGTTACTCTCCTTAGTGACATCAAACAGTTTCGTGTCTTTCCAGATGTCCAAATTTTTGTGTAGGTCTTTTGCCACACCATATGCCTAACACCAATGTTCTCATGCGGCAATCACTTGCCTAACACCATTGTGCTCCCGAGTCATATATTTCTAACACCAGTGTGCTCACGCAGCAATCACTTGCCTAATACCACGGTGCTTATGCGGCATCCAAAATTTTTCCTTGTTTGTATTTGTATGAATTTTAACCTTGATTATTGTAATGCACACTCCATGGTGCTTTCATGACTTTATTGTCATTGTCATGTTTTATAATCAGTCAAGGCATTCATTGATAACCCAAAATTGCAATAATCAATTTTCATAATTTGCATCAATTTTTAATCACCATTCATGAGTTACACAGCATTGTAAACAAAACAAGAGAATTATTCCTTACTCATTTTCTCAGTAAATGAGTGTAACTTACATACACAGGAAGATTTGTATACCATAATGTACTTCGATGTAGCAATGGTCATAATCTTGGTGAAGCCTGCAATGTTAGTATGCAACAACATCATCAATAGTTAGCCCTTGTTTATAAAACAATCAAGGTTCAACAATTATATTAAGTAAAAAAATACCCATACTTGACCTCCTTATCTATGGCAACAAATATTTCCTAATAGTTGGCTCCAACCCTTAATGTTCCTGACCTATCCTGCCATGTTAGCATATCACATTATATAGCATTCATCAATTTATTTATCAATATCAAATCCATATCAGCTCTTAAGATGCCAATCTTAACATCACCCACGCAACAACAATGTTCCCAAATTCTTAATGGTTTCATTCCCAAGACTACCAACAAGATCATTTAATCTAGCGCTAGAATTCAATTCTAAGGTTCTTGCTAGATTCTAAAAATAGACATATGATAGCAATAAAATGGTCTATTAGCATATCAATACCCAAAAATAATAAAAAAAATACCAGCCATGGGGAAATCAAAACATAGGATAGTTAAAGATCAAAACTCAATCCAAGAAACCAATTCCACAATGTTCACTAATAAGAGCATGACTCTAAGAATTCATTTTCTTAATTATGAAGCTGGTACTTGTAACTACACATAAACATTTTAGTATGCACAACATCATTCACTAATATCCAAAACATCCATAGCGAGGTCAACATGGATCAAGAAGTACATTCGCCATTCTATTTAAGGATTTTCAATGCTCAATCGAGCAATGTCATGATTCATAAGGAGATACGGCTTGTCTTGTATTATTTTTTTTTTCCATTTGAGACTTTACTCAACAAGCAATAGGTTTTAACATACAAAACTTCAAAACCTCTATTAATGAATTTATAACCACAAATCAAAACCGTTAACAACTTTCAAACCTTCATTTTTCTGTCGTTGTCAAGAAATGTGTCGACATTCTTTAAGCATTTAATTAGATCTTTGGTATTCAAGTCGCCAGTATCTTACCAAGAATCAGATTCCAATTAATACAATGTTAGCAAACAGATTCATAATTGATACCTAATTAAATTTGGAATCCAATCAAGGATTTCGATCTCAATACTCAACCACAAGGTTAATGGATTACACATATCAGCAGTAATTCCAACTAAGGAAATAGGAGGCATTCCATTCATGACTCTTCCATTAACCTTATCTAATCAAAATACAAAACAAGGTCCCGGTCCATGCCCATACATGCAATCATTAGATCTTGACATAAATCAATATATCAACAGATCTATCCTTGCAAACTCATACCACCACGAGATCGGAATTCCCATACATGAGATTTATACTTGGAACACATACAATCCCTTGGATCTATTCATGCAACTATATACAAGCATCAGGTCTAACAGGATTTATTTCCTATGATCAGATCTATCTTTGCAATTTCATACAACCATGGAAATCTAAGTCTCACAACCAATCTATACTCTATTGCATGCTGGAATTCATGCAATAATATAATCGCTGAAGCGTACTCATACTTGGATTCATATCTAACAATCTCTTAACCGGTCGCATAATGAGGTCTTGAACGCATATGGAAAACACACAAGAATTCACAGAGACATACTCATGCCGCGATGTATATTGAAATTCTAGGTGCATAGGAAAACTCAAGCAAAAATCTCAGAATATAATCATAACCAGATCCATATTTATGAGCTGAAGCAAAATCATAGTACAAAACTATGAATCCCCAAATCCCATATTACTATTTTAATAGAAACTCCTATGGTACTTTCGTTGACCATGAGCTTGACCAAGAAGACCTCTATACCTCAGTAACTTTTATTGGCGCAACTCAAAATAGAGAAGAAGCAATCATCTTAGCTATTGTAAACATATTTGTAAGTGAGCAAGTGAATAACCGGATACCTGTGTACTTACGTGCTTGGGTCTCACATAGAACTGTCAAGGTATAGGGTCATCTTCACTGTGATTTTGAGCTAATGTTCCAGCCTCCTCTGCACAACTCTAAGGTCAGTAAACATGTAGTTCCAAAATAAAACATGTAGGAGCGTTTTGAGCCCAATTAGGCCCAAGTGTTTCAACTCGGGCTCTGATACCATATGTGATGTCCCCCTTATACCTAATGTCGTTACGTATGGAAAATGTGGAGGTAAAAGAAAAATCTATTTGTGCTGTTACTACAAATCTAGTCCAAACTGATTTCAGCAGATTACATTGCATTTCGTTCAGAACATCTTTAACTCAGATTCAAAAATATCCCCAGCTACATGCATTCTAGAAAAATCATTCAATCACTTACAATAGCACCCCATGCCCAGCAATTTACAGCATCACTTTTATCACTGAACAATTTACAGTATTATTGACAACAATTTACAGCCTTATTTTATCACTGGACAGTCCACAGTATCCCATGACAATAATTTACAGCCTTACTTTATTACTTAATACTTGCACATTAATTCAGAACTATAGTATACCTAAGGAATAACTTTGTCCTTCAGTTCTCTAACTAAATATTATACTAAGGTCAATAATATCCTCCTTTGGGTTAACCATTCAACAATTTATTTACCATCATATGATCGAAATAATTCATAGTACATGAGACATAAAATAAGTAAGTCAAGATACGCGACAAAGAATACATGAGAACACACAAAAAGAAACCAATGTACCGTGGTTCACCCAATCCCTGGGCTACATCCACAAAAAATGTCCAGACCAAACCGTCCAGACTTTTGGTTAAGCATTCAAACAAGGATTACAAAACTGTAGTTCCAATGCTTCAATATTTGAACAAAATATCTCTCACATAGAGAATGAGCCAATCCTTGCTAACTAGCCTTATCGCAAGGCCATCTTGAGAAAAGCAAAACTACTGACATAACTTCATGGGGTTTTCCCGGTAAAGAAAAGAACACATAACCGGGGTCTAAGAACCTCTTTTAATTTTACAGTTAAAATACCAACAGTTTAATAAGAGGCTGCAGATGTAAATTTCTTAATTCCGTTGAGATCAGTCTATCCACATAAGGCATACAGTCGATGGAGATACAAACTCATGACAACCACAGATAGCTTCCAGACAACAAAAACACATACTACATATATGAATTAGTAGGTATACCTTATTTCGGTCCAGTATATGAAAGCATAGGATTAATGTCTAAACCATGCAGAGATGTAAATCCCAGACATCATAATAGAATAAAAATATTGGTGTGGAATCATAGACATAATACGCATTGATCCTTGATATGAAGCTGCAAGCTTAACACATATCCAGGATAAAAACTCACAATGGAGACCCTTATCAATTTCCTATCTGAAATGGAAAGACGAGCATATGAAATCCAAACTCAAAGTCGGAGGTATACCACAAAAAGCCTCATGACATTTCTGGTTTCCACAAAAAGAATGTGCAGTGACTTCTGGCTCTCACACCATGGATCTGGCTCTAGCCAAAAAGGTACTACATTTTCAACAAATCATGGATGGGGAAAACAGTCTACCTGTAAGTTATCCAATAAAGGGTATACGCTTGCGACAACAACCCACCAGGGAGGTTTTCACAGGACACACAGATCGGTTTTCCATCATGTAGAAAAGCCCGGTTATTTTCAAACAAAAATCATGGGGTTTCTCACCGGCAACTAAATCGAAATCCACAAGAGGAATTCATATTAACTGATACACTTACAGTGTTCGCCAAGTTACTTGTGTTCAATTTTTTTCGTTGTGATACAACAAAGTATGGCCTTGTATCATTAAAGTAAAACTCATGAAAATATAATGGAATCAGGGAACATGACAGAATGTTGAAAATGCAAAGTGATTGTAAAGGGATCACAGTACTTTTCTTTTATTTCACCATCACATCGTAATTCCTTTTATCATATCGTTTTAAGCAGGAACACTAGTTACTTGTAGAAACAACTATGAATTAAAGATACATGAATCAGTAATTCGTTGTTTTTTGTTTAATGTAAAAATCCTATGACGTCGCTGATAGACTTCGCATATCGAGTTAAGTGGAGAGTGACCAGAGCGAAGCCTGAGGACCCAATGGCCTCTCAACCTTCCCTCTCGCGCAGATGAATTTATCTCCCCAATGAAATGATCCAACAAAAAAATGCATTTCCCTGCTATCAAAATCCTTTTAGCACAGAGAGAGAGAGATCACTTACAGTGCCGGTAGCAAGATATATTGGTTCCCACAGGAGAAATAACTGAATCCTTCGAAACAGAAGACATGCATCTTCTCCTAGCATGCAAATTCCTGAGTGATATGAGCCGGTTGCTCCCAATGTTTCCCAGCTGCCTACGCAGTTCTCTCCTTCTTCCCAACGTAGACAGAAATAAACTCATGTCAAGTGTGCCATTTCCCCATTTTCCCTCTGGTCAAAGCAGAGTGAGCCACAAAAAAATCGAAGGCATTCTTTTCCCAGCACATGATGTTGGACTCCTCTAACAGGCGCAGACATCTTTTTCTTCCCAACGCTAAGATGCATACCCTCTAATGAACACCGAGCTCTCTTTCCCTTTTCTTCCTAAGATTTGAAAATCATTTCCCCCCCCAGCTGTATGGCACTTATGCCCTATTTAAAGCCCGGGGTAGGCCGACCTCAGAGCTAGGATTCCGTGTTCTAAAACAGTCTCATAAAGTATCTATCCGTTAAACATAATTCCCCATCATGCGTATGGAATTGTCTCAATTGCCACCCCAAAATTGTGGTGGGTACTCCATTAAAAGATCCCTTCTTCCATGCTGTCCAAAATAAATGCATAATTTAATGTTATGCCATGCCAATGAAAGGGCATTGGTAGGTCCTAGATGGGTATTGTACTTCCAATACAATTTTTTTAGGTAATGAAGGGGGAGAATTCTCTTCATTTAAAGCTAATAGAATATATGCGCCAAATGGCTGTAATAACGCCATATGCTCAATTTCCATTCCGATACATTTCAGCAATAGTATAAAAATAATGAATGTCACAATAATATTAGCACGAAGTATAGATGTGATGCCTCCATTACCTATCGAAATGAATTATAATCCTTCTGTTGTAGATCTCTTACTTATAAAGCGCCTTATTGCAGAGACGTCGAAGAAGAACCTTATTAAGGTTATCCTGCACGAATTTGTTAATATAAGCAAATCCTATGCTGATCGCTTAATTGGTGAGATGGGTGCCCTCTCGCCCGAGATAAATAGGAAGATGGAATCGGCCAGCTTTAGGTTGCTGTAAGTAGACACCCAGGTATCCTGGCTTACTACAAGAGATGGATTTTCTCCAAAAGAACAAATCCGCCTACCCTTCTAGGTGGTCTCCCATTTTCTTAGAATGTTTCTCTTCCCTTTAAGGATAACTACAACATGAACTAAAGGTTGTGCTTCATCAAAAGGATGCCAACAAGACCTTATATTTTACTTTATAACTATATGTATGATAACTTATGTCATCATATTTTTTCACATGGCAAGAGGCCATTCCTGTTATTCAACGT
>LPNX010824510.1:0-10605 GCA_001517045.1 Pseudotsuga menziesii | reverse complement strand
TAGTTGGTAAAGATGGAAGTGAAAATTATATGCGATTACATTTAATTAACTCTTGACACAAATCTTAAGTAAAGTACTATAATGTTTTGATATGGTTACATATGTATTTATCCTTCATGCATCCACACCCAAAAGTTTCGTAGTTGTTATTATGAATCCCCTTTATATTATATACATACTTACATTTTAACATTAAATTACATGTCATTCAGAAAAGCCATGTTGTCGTGGTCTTGGTTTCTAACAATTTCTATCCCATGCATCACTTATACCAACAATTGTTAACGCACTCATTTGGTATTTTGACCTTTCACTGAGAGTAATTTGATGTATTATACTTCACACTATGGAATAAAAATTAACTAGCATAGATCCATTCTATGATCGATCCAATTTCTTAACTTGTAATTTTTCTTAACCTTAAACTCATGTAATTTGGTCCATCTTTTGCTTGATAGATTACATTTAAATTCTTTTTTTTATTAATTTTTATTTTTGATAACTTGTAAGCTACCTTACAACATCTCATTTATACTCGGCTGCACTGTAATTAAAAATATTCATATCGAGTCACAAAATATAAAATTAACCAAATAAAATGTAATTAAGGGTGTGTGCAATAAGTTGAGGGACCTTTTAGATGCAATTCAACTTTTTAGGAACAAGCTCACATTACATAGAAAAAGAACGCGCTCCTCTTCCATAGCACTTGGAATAGTAAATCTGATCCTGACATGTTAGCAGACATGTAGGCTAGGTAACCATAATGCGCACGCGTTATAGAACTAAAAAACGCGTACGCGTTTTGTAACTCTATAACGCGTGCGCGTTTGGTAAATCTATAAAAAAATAAAAAACACACAGTCCTGCCCATGCCTTAGGAGCTTGGAAGAGTGCCCATGCCTTAGGAGCTTGGAAGAGTGCCCATTCCTTGATTTGAAGAGAAATCCTCCGGTGAATCGTCATATTAACAAGTAATTCATTCACCCATAGCTTTTTTTTCTTCAATTAGATACTTATTACCATTTTTTATTTGTAAATTCAATAAAAACCATAAAAAAATAAACAACCATCTCATAGCCAAAACACCAACCAACCAAAGATGATGATATGCCAATGCCTTCCCCAAGACTAAACACATAAATTGATCACATACAATTTGACACAAATGTTTCTAGGCAATGCCATTGGAAAAAACCCTATTGACATGCATTATGGAGGAAGACTAAACTTTTTATTTTCTTTTTTCCTCATAAAAAACAATTTAGATACTATTCTATATCTAATCAAATGAAACTCTCTAGTACATAAAAAAAAATAGAATAGTCAATAACCCAAACAATTAGATGAGAAAAAGAGCCTACCCTTCAAGAGAAATTCACCAACAAACCAAATATTGCCTAAAAATCTACATCATATTCCATACATATCAATTAAGGCCTTTAAAATTACAAGCAAGCCAAAATTCCTAGAGATTGTGAAAACCATAACCATTAGAAAAAAAACCACTCTTACTAGAATCTAGGAAGCATAAACAAACATCTTTTCAATATGACTGGAAGCATAAACAAGCATCTTTTCAAAAAGTAATGAAAGAACTCGTACTCGCTATAGAACCATGGACAATTTCATAATGGAATTCCCTATTAATCTGCCCATATAGATCAAATATGGAACAATGAACAATTCCTCCTTTCCTGCCAAAATCCAAACATTAAATGAAAGACAAACCTCTCAACAAAATTCAAATCATCTTTCTAAGTTAGAGCAACCATCTTTGTAAGCCAGAACAAGTTATATCCAATTCTTACTTACTCATTAACTGAATGTAGTCACAAGTTGAACGAAACTTACGTTTTAATTGTTAAATGTTTAATCTTAAGTTTAAATAAATATATGTAAGTGAATTTGTCATTAAATTGCTAACTTGAGTTTGATTTAATACATTTTCAATGTTTAAGAGACGTCATTATATGCCATGTATATGTTTCTAATGATTTGCTTATTGATGTTTTTTTTGCAGTTGCTGCAATGGATCCGAATG
Organism: Pseudotsuga menziesii; assembly: GCA_001517045.1. Lineage (NCBI taxonomy): Eukaryota > Viridiplantae > Streptophyta > Pinopsida > Pinales > Pinaceae > Pseudotsuga > Pseudotsuga menziesii. Next base: position 8,561 of record LPNX010824510.1, on the reverse strand, counting down.
CTACGATTCTGATTGAGCTTGCCCACTTAAGGGGCATCAGTGCCTCTTTTCGTGGTGGCGATGAGATTCGCCGCTCACTTGCATCCACCATGGATTCTATTGTTGACACTATTTCGCAGTCAACTAATATACTATATGATATCACATCATATAGAGAGAGGAAAAGAAGAGAACATGAGGATGGATTGGACTATGTAGCAATAAGAAGCCTGCTAAAAATAAAAAAGGAGGAAATTTTCGCATTATTCATGGATCCTCGGACTGGAGAAATCCCAAATGCAAACCAGCCACATATATCGATTGAGTGGTGCATATACCAACCATTTATCGATAACTGGATGGATAGATGGTATATGGTATTTGATTTTCCACTGCATAACAACAGGGAAATGCCCCTGTATTTCCTTCGAAAGATGTATGCGGAGTTCGTGTTGCATAAACACGTGAACTATTTTTCTTACTTGGAGTTTCAGGGGATTGGTGGGGGTATGCCCCAAAACCGACCCAATGCGAGGGTCCAAGACCCTAATCGCCCTATCCCTGCACCTCGCGCGCCATTGCATGGGCCAGATGTCCCACCTGCAACTCGCGTAGTTGCTAAGACACGGGATGCTTTTTTGACACTGGCACGAGTGGTCCTTCACCATAGCACTACTCTTTAGCAGATGGGTGGGGATGCAGGACCTAGTGCAGAACCATCCACTGGTGCACCACCACCTACTGGGCCACGAGGACCTAGTGCAGGACCACCCACTGGTGCACCACCACCTACTGGGCCACGAGAACCATCCAGCAATGCACCACCATCGGCAAATCCCCAACAGAGTTCTAATCCTCACGAGTGCACATCGTGTGGTCGTTCCTGCTATGGTATTTCCACAGATGTTGCGTTTAGTGGTTTTTTGAGTGAGGTATGTAGATCTGGTTAAGTTTTATAGATTCTTCATTTAGTTTCCTCTTTGTACACATATATATAGTTTGATCTTTAATATATTAATTTCATGAACTTCCAGAGACCCCCCGGACTTTGGATTGGGGCATGGCATTGCAGCGACCGATCCCTTTGTTGGTGGAGGGATCCATGATGGTACAGGCCCATCTGGTTCTACTGAGGTAAACATTCTAAAATTTCAATTTTTCAATTATGCTTGTCAATAATTTGTTAATTTCCACATACTTTACATTTTAGTTCACTAATTCTATCTATGGTCTAATATTTACAATTATTAAACTTACAGATCCCAGATTCGTCACTGGGTGGAGAGATCCACGAGACACATCATGGTACCTAGGTAAGCGTTTTAATATGGTAAACAATTACAGTTGTCATTTTTTAAATACATGTACATGTTTGTTGAATTATGCATACATCTAACTACATGAGTTCACTTGCTGATTGTAGGCACCGACCCAAACATCTGGGCCATTTCCTGCAGATGCATCTCCTCCCAAGCCTTCCGTGGACAAGGGTCATGTGTACATGAGGCGGTACACTCCAAAAAAGACTCGAGCTGCCCACGGCCATGGAGTTTTTGAGCCCATGGTAATGTATATCCTTCGATGATATTTGTTGCTTAACTTGAAATCCGGTGCATAAGTTGTTTTTGTTAATGTTTGATTTGCATGTTTACTGCATCAGGAGCCAGAGTTAACGAAAGAAAGTATAGCATCGATGGTTGATGCAGCAGTTGATGCTACTTCATCAATGGCATCTAGTCACACTGAGGTATACCTAACTATTTCAACGTCATCTTGACATAGTTTATTATTCTTGTCTATTGTTTATTCATTCATGTCTAACTATTTCAACATTTGGTGATTGTAGGCCCCAGCAGCAGGAGTAGTTCCTACCCCCCCTGTTTCGACCACAGTTGAGGCACCAGCAGTAGGAGCTCGGTAATGTATATCCTTCGATGATATTTGAACTCGTTAAGTTGATATAGAAATATAGTTTATTATTGTTGTTTAGCTAGACATAGTTTATTATTGTATTTTATTGTTTACTCATGCATGTCTAACTACTTCAACATTTGGTGATTGTAGCCACCAACAGAAGAAGTAGCTCATGGCCCCCCCGGTCCGACCATCATTGATGTTGAACCAACGGCTCTGTCTGCGACATAAGGAACTGAACTCCAACTATCACTGGATGTTGTTGAGGTGAGATGTCTATTGATGACTAATTGTTTCATTCAATTTCCAACAAGATGTTGATAGGTTTTGAGTTAATTGAGATATGGTATTGCAGAGTCCGACTCCAATGAGGAGGAGATATGGTATTGCAGAGTCCGGCTCCACTGAGGAGGAGATATGGTATTGCAGAGTCCGACTCCACTGAGGAGGATCCATCAACGCACATTGATCCCAGAGATGAGCCCAGCGGATCAAAGTCAGGAAAGAACAAGAGGAAGCTTGACTTCTGATACATGCATTATAGAATATATGTACATTTGCATACATGTGCAAGTGGCTTGGATAGTTTTGGATACATGTACTTTTGGATAGTTTTGGATATATATGTACTTTTGGATACATGTACTATTGGAGACATGTACTTTTGGATATACATCTACTTTTTGATACATGTACATTGACATTTCACTTATAAGTAAATGATATATTTCACTTCGTATGAGTTCTTCAGTTTCCACATGTTGTTATGTCAATCTATTGTGTGGATTATCTATTATTTATGAATGCACTATGTCAAATTTCTTGCACGTGTAATTAAATCAAACTAAGTGCAATACAATGTAATACAATGTTTCAATGAACTCACGACATGCACACTACTTGGATACATCTAATTAAATGTAGTGAGTTTGGATGATAAAATTACAAGTTTAAGTGAATGTTGAAGTGTAATATAATAAAAATAGATTACAAGTCAAGTTAATGTTTAAGTGTAATATAATAAAAATAAATTACAATTTAAGTAAAGGTTTATGCAAGATGTTTTTTCCCTGGATGTGCTATGTGTGTAGTTGCATTGGTGCACTATATAGAAGTTTGTATTTGTATTGTATATAGCGAGGCACACCAAAGAAAAAAATATTTGTGTACATTACCACACCTAGATAGGGGTAGTTGAACTATGAATGTTGACCTATACTGCTTACGGTATTCTCCAGAACCACATCAGTGTGCATGTTACAATGTGGAACACTAAGACATATAGTCTGCTATATATTGGTTCAACAATATATAGCAGACTAGGAAAGCCTAATCAAACGTTTGACATAACTCATTGGAGTGGAAATAGCCATGCATACATAGCAAAATATCAAATTACTACATAAAATATTTAACCAACAACATGAATTATACGAGGACTCTCATCCAATCACGTATTTAATTATTCCCAGCACATGATTATCACATTTCAATGGAATACATGGAACCTTAATATAACATATAATGCTCATCATGTATCACAAAAGGATCAAACTTGGTATCTTGCCATCGTTCATCTTTGGACCTTTACAGGATCGATATTTCCAACATAAGTTCGTGAGTACAAATTATAGATGTACATATATAGGAAAGTGCAACCTAAAACATTACTAGACAGGATAATGGACATAAATTTAACATGTAAACAACTATAAATCACATATCAAATCTCAAATTCTTTGCAACGTTACAATAGTTAAGAAAATAACTTTCACAAGGTAAATTGTTAGCCATGGGTGGCTGAATGGCAATAACAATGCTCCACCCTACTGTAGATTCTCCGAAGGTTTCTACTTTTCCGTTTGAAGACCACCCTTGTGTTGGGCAATGATAATCCGCTAGGGTTGATGGTAACTTGAGATACATATTTTTTAGCTATTGGTGACAAACATCCTAGGTCTAGTAATGAGGTGGGTCCACATTATAGATTATAGGAAGTGCACTGGGCAGAGTTGACCGACCAATGCCAGATTTGCATTGAAGTGCACTGGGCAAAAAATTAGTTTAGGAAATGACTGTACAATGGCGTAATTGGGCCACAAGGACATGAGGGAGAGGGCCAGATAGGGGTAATAGCATGCCAGGAGACCAACAAATTCGACAGTTTGTCGATCCGACCTTCAGTTAGCGAGATATGTCAAGTTGCAGGTCGCATGAAAATGTCGTTCAAGGACAATTGGTCAATCTTGGTCCGGGAGGAAAAAACCAAACGGAGCGACAAAAGTGAGTGCCGTCAGATCCTGCAAGTGTGTATGGGCGATGCCGACATGGGTAGACCACCAACACTTGCTCGGTCTAGGGTTTTGCAGAGTTGACCCACCAATGCCAGATTTGCATTGAAATGCACTGGGCAAAAAACTAGTTTAGAAAATGACTGTACAACGACGTCATTGGGCCATGAGGACATGAGGGAGAGGGCTACCTAGGGGTAATGGCATGCCAGGAGACCAAAGGATTTGACAGTTCGTCGATCCAACCTCCGGTTGCCGAGATATGTCAAGTTGCAGGTCGCATGAAAATGTCGTTCAGGGACAATTGGTCAATCTTGGTCCGGGAGAAAAAAACCAAACGGAGCGACGAAAGTGCATGCCGTCAGCTCCTACAAGTGTGTATGGGAAATGTCATTGTGGGTAGACCACCAACACTTGTTCGGTCTAGGGTTTTGTAGAGTTGACCCACCAATGCCAGATTTGCATTGAAGTGCACTGGGAAAAAAACTAGTTTAGAAAATGACTGTACAACGATGTCATTGGGCCACAAGGAAACGAGGGAGAGGGATACCTAGGGGTAATGGCATGCCAGGAGACCAACGGATTCGACGGTTTTTCTATCCGACCTCCGGTTGCCGAGATATGTCAAGTTGCAGCTCGCATGAAAATGTCATTCAGGGACAATTGGTCAATCTTGGTCCGAGAGCAAAAAAACAAACGGAGCAACGAAAGTGCATGCCGTCAGCTCCTGCAAGTGTGTATGGGAAATGATGACGTGTGTATACCACCAACACTTGCTCGGTCTAGGTTTTTGCAGATTTGACCCACCAATGCCAGTTTTGCATTGAAGTGGAATGGGCAAAAAACTAGTTTAGGAAATGACTGGACAATGGCGTCATTGGGCCACGAGGACACGAGGGAGAGGGCCACCTAGGGGTAATGGAATTCCCAGAGACCAACGGATTCAAGGGTTCATCGATCCTACCTCCGGTTGCCGAGATATGTGAAGTTGCAGGTCGCATGAAAATGTCATTCAAGGACAATTGGTCAATCTTGGTGCGGGAGCAAAAAACCAAAAGGAGCGACAAAAGTGCATGCTGTCAACTCCTGCAAGTGTGTATGGGAAATTCCGACATAGGTAGACCACCAACACTTTCTCGGTCTAGGGTTTTACATAGGTTACCCACCAATGCCAGATTTGCATTGAAGTGCACTGGGCAAAAAACTAGTTTAGGAAATGACTTTACAACGGCGTCATTGGGCCACGAGGACATGAGGGAGAGGGCCACATAGGGGTAATGGCATGCTAGGAGACCAACGGATTCGATGGTTCGTGGATCTGACCTCTGGTTGCCGAGATATGTCAAGTTGCAGGTCGCATGAAAATGTCGTTCAAGGACAATTGGTCAATCTTGGTTCGGGAGCAAAAAACCGAACGGAGCGATGAAAGTGCGTGCCGTCAGCTCCTGCAAGTGTGTATGGGAAATTCCGATGTGGTTAGACCACCAAAACTTGCTCGGTCTAGGGTTTTTTAGATTTGACCCACCAATGCCAGATTTGCATTGAAGTGCACTGGGCAAAAAACTAGTTTAGGAAATGACTTTACGACGGCGTCATTGGGCCACGAGGACATGAGGGAGAGGTCCACCTAGGGGTAATCGCATGCCAAGATACCAATGGATTCTATGGTTCGTCTATCCGACCTCCGGTTGCCGAGATATGTCAAGTTGCAGGTCGCATGAAAATGTCGTTCAAGGACAATTGGTCAATCTTGGTCCGGGAGCAAAAAACCAAACGGAGTGGTGAGAGTGCGTGCCATCGGCTCCTGCAAGTGCGTATGGGCAATGCTGACATGGGTAGACCACCATCACTTGCTCGGTCTAGGGTTTTGTAGAGTTGACCCACCAATGCCAGATTTGCATTGAAGTGCACTGGGCAAAAAACTAGTTTAGGAAATGACTGTATAACGACGTCATTGGGCCACGAGGACACGAGCGAGAGGGCCACCTAGGGGTAATGGCATGCCAGCAGACCAACGGATTCGACGGTTCATCGATCTGACATCCGATTTCCGAGATATGTCAAGTTACAGGTCACATGAAAATGTCGTTCAAGGACAATTGGTCAATCTTGGTCCAGGAGCAAAAAACCAAACGGAGCGACGAAAGTGCATGCTATCGGCTCCTGCAAGTGTGTATGGGAAATACCGATGTGGGTAGACCACCAAAACCTTTCTCGGTCTAGGGTTTTGCAGAGTTGACCCACCAATGCCAGATTTGCATTGAAGTGCACTCGGCAAAAAACTATTTTATGAAATGACTATACAACGGCATCATTGGGCCATGAGGACATGAGGGAGAGGGCCACCTAGGGCTAATGGCATTCCAGGAGACCAATGGATTCGACGGTTCGTCGATCTGACCTCCGGTTGCCGAGATATGTCAAGTTGCAGGTCGCATGAAAATGCCGTTCAAGGACACTTTTACTACAAGCTAGGAATTGCATACGAGCTAGTATAAACCCTAGTTTGTAGTATAAAATCATGTTTATAGTTTAACCCCAAGATTGTGGAAAGCCTAGTCTGTAGGTTAAACCCTAGTTTCTACTCTAAACCATAGAAACCCTACAAACTAGTGCATAGCTTACAAACTAGGGTTTACTATATGAAACTAGCACTCTTACTATAGTCTAGGGTTTTGCATACAAGCTAGGGTTTACATACAAGCTAGGGATTCTACAAACTAGGGTTTACTACACGAAACTAGGACTCTTACTACAAGCTATCTTTTCATAGAAGCTAGGGTTTACTACAAGCTAGGGTTTACATACAATATAGGGATTCTACAAACTAGTGCATAGCCACTAGACAATCAATGACCTTCAAGTTCAACAAGTGCTAAAAAAGCACAATATGAATGTAATATGGTCTCCCCATCACGAATATATGATGCCAAACAAAGCACTAAATTTCTGCCATCAAGAAATTGTCTCAAACATATTTTTGTCACAATAAGATAAAGGATCTATGTGGCCATTAACATCCTAAATAAACATATGGCAAATTCATGAATTTTGGGGTAGTTGATGTCTTGCTGCAAAGAGAAGATCAGGGGATTGGTAGTAGGGTAGAAGAATAATTTCAGGTTAAAAAGTCATCCTTTCATTGATTCAACAATAATTCACACTTTGTATGTAGGTGATGTGGGTTGATGCTTCTCCATGGTTGTATCATTCGGAAACATTATGAAAACATTGTCTTAGAAAGGTCATGATAAGTGACCAATGGTTCGTAGAGAATGGCCTCAACATAGCCTTCATTAGTCATTAGAAGTGACTAGGAGTAAATAAGGCTCGAGATTCTTACTTTGAATAAAAAAGTACTATGAGAAGGAAGCTAGAGGTCACATTGCATACTCTGAGAAGGAGTGCTCTGAGTAGGAGTGATCTTTTCTATATTATAGTGAGTTGACTTGTTTATTTAATAGGGGATTTTATCCTCTTGTGAAATATACAAAGTCTAATCTAATGTTGAATTTGACATGCGATCTAAGAAGTGTCTAGGACTTCTTAGAGTGGGGTCAAATCAACATTAGATCTTTATGGGTGAATAAGATCTTCTTGTGAGGAGATTAACATCAATGAGGAAAACTTTTGGTCTAGGGTTTTTGGATCAGATTTTCAAATTTTGTCAAGATGGTGTCTGCTTCCAATTTCAGAATATTGTCTAAGAATTGAAAAATGGGAAAAATCAAATTTTCATATCTAAACACTTGCAAGAACTATTACAAACAATACTAATACCTGGTTGGTAGATAGTGGTACCTCTAGGCACATGCCAGGTTATAAAAGGTGTTGGAACATCAACAATCCAACTAGATTCTGGAGTTTCTCTACATATGGAAGATGTATTAATTATACCAGGACTGAATAAGAACCTACTATCTATATCAACTTTGAACGATAGAGGTTATAGAGTTACATTTGTGGATGCTCAAGTTCTTATATGGCCAAAACGTTCAAGAATAGACTGAATATGAGTGATTTGAGTTTGAGAGGGAGGACTATACATAGTGACTAGACATTTAGATCATGATAGTATCAGTTTATGTGAGCTATGGAATCAAATATTTTCCCACCTACATTATAGGGCTTTTCTAGCATTGAGGGAGATGGTTACATGTCTTCCAAAACTTTAAATAGAACATGATGGTGTATGAAGATGTTGTGCACTTCGAAAGAATGACAAGGGTTCCTTTCCAAACAATTATAATAGATCCAAGGGGATCTTGGATCTTGTCCACTCATACAGCTATGGACTAATGCTAGTATTATCCTTGGGTGGATTCTTATACAATGTAACATTCATTGATGAATTCTCCTAAAAAACATGGAAATATT
>LPNX010824506.1:899224-912042 GCA_001517045.1 Pseudotsuga menziesii | reverse complement strand
AACGGTAAAGCTAATGGAGCTTGGCAACCAGGCCGAAAATACCTGGAAATCTGTACTGAAAAAAATGAAAATAAAACATACCCATCTTTTGTCATAAATAACGAGCATATTTTATTGGTTGAGTTGTTAGGGATATCCGGCAAAACGGTAAAGCTAATGGAGCTTGGCAACCAGGCCGAAAATACCTGGAAATCTGTACTGAAAAAAATGAAAATAAAACATACCCATCTTTTGTCATAAATAACGAGGTACGGGTCCGGGATGAGAAAGTTTTTTCCATTTTAATTTGACGGTTAAACTTACCCAACTGTCACAAATCTTTGATCGGAAATATTCTGGAAACAATAAAGTGATGATACCCATTTTTGTCTTTTGTCTGATACATTGATGAACAGCTAAGTGAAATTAATTTTGTCTGAAACACTAAAGTTAAAATAAAACTATTTTTGTTGAATGCCTTGTTCTTCTACACAACAAATTTTGCTTAGATATACATACGAAGTCCATGCAACACTTAAGGTTTGCAATTTGAAAACTAAATAGTTGAAAACAGTTTGTTACTTGCAAAACATTAATGATTCATACATTAAGTATGTGAAGTTTTTATGTAAATGCAAAGATCATTTGAAAACTAAAAAGTTGAAAACAGATTGTTATTTATATAATCTTTAATAGTTTGTTATTTTTATATCAAAATTATAGTGATCCAAGCTTTGAGCATAAGAAGACAATTTTAAAACAAACCATTTAATTAGTTTTTTGGTTCTATAAACCAAAATTTAGTTTTGGTAAACCTTAACCATCATCATCAATAACAATTCATACCTGAAATATAACAATTCATACCTGAAATATGTCAAGCTTCTATGTAGAGCATTTAAGGTTTGCCATTTGAAAACTATAAAAGTTTAGAGCAATTTGTTTTTACGGGATGACATTGACAACTCTGATGACAGTGACCATATGGAGCTGTTGACTTTGTTGCATTGATTAACTATTCACAATCCTCACAATCTTTACATAGGTTTTCCATTGATTAACTATCCAGAATCCTAGCTGGTATAAGCTGGCAATGCTTTGTCATCAGCTTCTATGGGTTCCTAATCTTTATAAACTTAATTGAATCGTTTCAATATAGCTATTGAATTCATGAAATATAAAAGAATAATTCACTAACATCTGATAAGCCCAACTTAATTGAATCGTTTCAATATAGCTATTGAATTCATGTAATATAGGCTATATTGAATTCATGTAATATAGGAGAAGAATTCACTAACATGTGATAAGCCCATCTTGGAGTCAGCTGGAGAGCTTAGGAGAAGCACTGCAATGCTCTAATTATTCAATTTCTTCACATTTTCTGTGTCTCCTTCCCTGTGTTGCATAAAAACCTCTGGGCTTATATATCGGTACGGTGTCCTGCTTTATGGAGATTTAATGCAGTACAGTAATGGTACTGGCAGTGCTCATTGAAATCTTCTTTCCCGCATAGGAATGAGTGAGTTAGATTCGATGGCTTCTATTCCTTCGATTTTGTCACTCAGTGGTAAATACCCCCAGTATATTTCTGTATGAATGTGGTGACCTGGCTTTAGTCCTAATTGTGTCTTTTCATGACCGCAAATGCTCCTATAACTGGGTCTGTATTCATCAATGGGATTTGGATGTTGATTTGGTTTCAGTTCTATTACCACCTTCTTCTCAAAACAGATGATCATGTTCGATAGTTTGAAGGATCAAAGGGTCTAGAGGAAGTAATTTACATAGTGAACTGTTAAAATCAGCTATAGATTTAGCAATGATTTTATTCAATAATTGTGATACTGATCAATATAGATAGAAACATACAATATTGTTCATGGAACTCACTCATTTCTATCATTATTTTCTCTGGAGGTTTAGTTTTTAGTTTGTGAGATTTTTATGCTCAACTTATTTCTTTGTGCATTCTATTTTTGTTGCATGTATTAGGTGCTACAAGCTATGCAGTAAAAAGTAATAACACAAGCATTTGGATCATTGCAATCTGATTGAGTTATATTCAGAAAATGCTAATTATGCCTGGTCTCAAAAACACGAACAATAATACTACCAGAGCTTGGAAGAAGGTGAACAATGACGTTCTTACAAGGAAGATCAGACTGATCTGCAATGACCCAGATGCCACAGACCTCTCAAGCGACGATGAATTGAAGCCTGCATCTCACAAGAGATCGATTAGCGAGATTCACATACCATTAATTTCTTCAGCTGGCAGAATGATTCGGCGCAAACCCAAGTCCAAGTTCAAATCCAAATCCAAATCCAAGAGAACATCTAAGATGCCCAACAAGAAAAACAGAGCAGTGTGCAACTCAGTCTCCAAAGAGTTGTAGATACCGCGGAGTGAGACAAAGAAAAAGGGGAGATCAGAAATCCCTCCAGAGGAGTCAAGCTCGGGACGTATGACACAGCAGAAGCAGCTGCACTGGCTTATGATAATGCAGCAAGAAAGGTCAGAGGACCAAGCGTTCAACAACTTTGCTTATGTAATTCAAACAACAACGACTCCATCATCAACTGAATGTGCTTCTTTATCTTGCATCCAGAGATTGTTGTAGTGTCTCTTTTTCAACTTCTGTAGCTGCTTTGTTATGTCCACCAATTAGCAACGCAATATTTGATGATGATTGTTCTTTTATGGAAGAATTTGGACACAGTTTTGAAATGGGTGATTGTGGGATGCCACTATTTACAGAGTTGGATACGGATTCTCTGGATCTGCCCTCATATTATGATCTACTTATGTATCTCCGAGTGTTTGCACGCTTTTCGTTGGGTTTGTTGTTTCCATTAAGATATTGATTCAGCTACTGGTCTGTTAGGGAATTTTATATTTTGAAAGGAAAATGACAGTTATGGATGTCGAAGGAGAGCCTTCATGTCTTGAATTAATGAAATAGTTATTAAGTCAATTTGCTTTGGAATTTTTTTCTCCATTGGAATTTTTAAATTTCAACATAACTTTTGGCTTCTTTAAAAATAGACAATGGAACTCCAATTTTGAACTACATTCAGTATGAATTCTCCAAATTCATTAATGAGGATCAATTAGTTTAATGAGCGTTAAGAAAGTACAAGTGATCGATATTTATGAAGATGAGAGTTTTAAATACCTGGATTTTAATGTTACCGAGAGAGGTAATGCACAACTCAACATTATATATCCTCTCATGTTATTTATCAAAACTAAATATACAGAATTCAAGCTATTTATCATATGTATATTAAGATAACCACAAGTAAAATGGTCCTTGATTATTGAGAGGTATAACCAACCGTTTAGTTTTGTGAATATAGCTTACCATTAAATAAAAGCTAAAATATATAATTTTATATTCATTATTCATACCAGATTGTTAGAGTTAATAACAAAACAAATACTATTTAATAAACAAAAAAAACAAAAACTGATATGAAAAAACAAAAACAAAATGTATCAATTTCTTTAACCACCCTTTAACTGAAGCTTATTTAAATCTTAATCAAGATGCATTTAAGCATAAAATTGAAGCTTATTTAAATCTTAATCAAGATGCATTTAAACATAACAAGATATGATAACCATGAAATGAATCCCTCCTGGGTTAATCTTATTGATCTACTCAAAAAGTCCAAAATCTAAGATCATATATCTGAATGCCTATGGACATAATTATATATTCAGAATGCAATTCCAAAATCTGAGATCATATCTGAATGCCTATCGACATAATTATACATTAAGGATGCAATTCCAAAATCTGAGATCTATTCGAGCAAATCCAAAATCTTTCATAATATCTAAATGCCTATCCACATAATGATTTGGGAAATATGGATGATGTATATTGTCTAGGTTTTGTATATATAGGTAAGATTGGTGCTGCTAGTGCCCAAAATCAGTGTAACCCTCTAACAGGTTATCCATCACAAACATCTAGGGATCAATAAGGGCTTCAGCAACAAGTAAATAAATAACCATAAGTAGACATAACCTGCAACAATTTCTTTTTGTTTTTTCATATCAATTTTTGTTTTTCTATTAACATTCACTTGCCATTTTACTTGTGTCTATGCTAACATACTTTAAAAAACCAGAAAAAATACTCATCCATAATTCCCAAATCATATACTTTAACTAAAACACAATCATAGTTCACAGAAAACCACAATCAGAGTTCACCAGTCTTCCAAAAGAAACTTTCCTAAACTCTACAGAAGAGCTAGTGACCATTGAATTTTCTCACACCAATTACCATTACTACCAAAAATGTAACAAACACAATTTCATAAAAAACCTATAGATCTTATGTACATTCTATTCCATGGATGACGACCATTTTAGCCTCCCCAATAATCTAGCTGAGGAGAGATTATTGAATTTATAAAGCTATTTAAAAGATTTAATGAACAATCTTTTTCCAAGTTTAAGTTGTAGTGCATTTGAAGTAAGCCAAGCTTAATGGATAGCTGAAACCGTTGGAATACTGAAAGGACACCGTGCTTCCTGCGGTTAACATATTGCCATCATTTACGAGGCAATCGTCGTAAGCAATGCGCCTGAATATGCTCGGATTTATCAATTCCGTTGACGCAAAGGAACCGCAATGAAGATGGATATCTTCCAGTGCGCACTCATAGGTGCACGTGTTGATAATTAGCACAGTAAATGCAGGTGTCCCGTCTGGTATTGGATCTGCCGAGTTCTGAGAAATTGCAATGTTCTGTTCTGTTTTGCATTCGTAGAAGCTGCTTGAATTTGAGTTTGAGTTGTTGGGTATTCTTGACGAGCCACCAGTTAGAGCTGTCTTGGAATTCGGAATAAGTAACCGCGCCGCTGCTACATTATCTGAATAAGAATAGTTCCCATGTTAGAAATGAAAATCTAAACCAGAAACAAAACTGCAATTTTACAGAGAAAGAAATCACAGACGGGGGCTCTCTGTCTCTTGCATTACCTGTGAGAAGAGTTAAGAACATGCATACTAAAAACAACAAAAGTATCCAAGGACCAGTACTCCTTATATGGAAGCCATGCTGATTACAATCAAGAATGGAAGCCATTCTCAATCAATCAAACCTTCTATCCAAATATATGGAATTGAACCATTAAATTACTTGATGTATTCTAACCATTCTTAAGCCAAATATATATAGACGCTGGATTGTGTTTACGTAGCCCTGCTGCTTTGAGCAATTGACGGTTAACTCATATGAAAAATGTGTAAATAGGAATTGTGTGAGGTAAAAGTTAAAAGCCAACCTGATTTTTAAAAAGCTCAGAGCAACCCTAAAAACGTATTAAAAAAAGTAAAGCATAAAAGTTAAAAGCAATTTAAAAAATTGGCATAAAAGCTATGGTAAAACAGGAAAAAAACAAGAATTTATTTGACACCCTCTTGATATGATTATGGAAATATGTGTAAATAAGAAAATTTATTTAAATCTAATTTAAAGTGTATTGTTATATTATATGTATAAAAAAATAAAAATAAAATATTTATATTTATATTTTATTATTATGTGTAAATATCATTTTTATAATATTTTTATTCTTTTATATTTATTGTATATTTTTTCATATTAAAATTATTACATTAAAATTAAATAAAATGGTTGTTATGCACGCATGGTATAGCTCAATGGGGTTCACATCCATGTTTGCATAACAACAATTTAAGACACATGGGTTAATATAAGCTCACAAGTTAATTTTTAATAAAAAAAAAATTATTTTTTATAAAAGACACATGCCAACTCTAGGATGAGCAAGGAGTTACACATCTCTCTCCTCTTGGGTTGTAGAATGCACCTCTTCTGTGCAACAAGGATGCTTCCTCTTTTACCCACAACCAATAGATTCAATTGACCTTTCCTATTATAAATTCCCTTAATGATCCAAGAGCATATCTCTCGTCAATGATCTATTGATCTGTGGAGATATCAAATATCAAATAAATCACCTTGTTCGTGAGCTTTTAGTTAATAATAAATTATTCATGTGCTCAAGAGGTGGTGTTCAACTCTTAGATCAAAGGCTTAAGCAACCAAAGCTAGGTGAGGAAAGCGTAGTAAAGAGGGTTTTGAATCATAAATCCCAAAGGTAAGGTAGTATGTAAGGTATTGTTAAAACTGTGTCCTCTCATATCAAAGAAGAGAAGGTCATTTTCGATTCCAAAGGTAAGCCATGGATGTCAAATCAACCATTCAAACCACCATGTATTATATTGTTATCTATGTTTCTTTTATCACATCAATTGAATTAATTATATTTTCCAAAATTTTGGAGAAGATATTATAGACTTGAACTTGCCAACCTCAATTTCCCAAGAAAGATATTTGTATCAATAGTATTCTAACTTCTAGACACACAAAAGAGATATAGGGTTTGAGATATTGTCTTTGCTTATATGTTGGTAATGCATGTTCTATTAAATGACATCACTTTAACATTTGGTATGATTTTGCAATGGCATAGATATATATTTTAATGCATGTTCTATTATATGATTAAAATATAGAGATTTACTTCTAGTTTTTTGTTTTTTTTTTCAATTACTTGAACATATTTTATTATCGTTGACCTCTTTCGTGAACCTCAATTCAAAGAAAAATATTAGGACTTTAATTACAATGTTCCTAACCATACCACAAAATTAATTTAGCACAATAATTCTAAAATACTTCACACCATACTCTTTTTGATATTTTCAATTTATGTCCTTAGGTATTCCTATTTACTTACAAACATATTGTTTTTGAACCATATTAGAAATGTTCAACTTCTTTGATTTCCTAACTTATATATATGTAATAAATTTTGATGAAATTAACAAACTCATCTATATTCTCACAAGATCTTTATCTTCTAATTAATAATAATAATATTCTCACGACCTCTCTCAATGAATAATAATATTCATCACCCCCACTATATATATATATATATAAAATAAAAAAATAAGCCAATGCGTTGAATGTGATTATGTGGATTTTAATTAACTCATATAGCAACCATAGAATTCGGTTGAGAAATCAAGGTCGAGACTCAGCTTCTCATTCCTTGCCAGAATCAACCTTATTTCACCTTTTTTTATCTAAAACATATGCCATATCCCCCGCCATCTTATTATTCCCATCATCTTTATCCTTAGCATTCTCATTAGGGCATTCGTCTTAGGATGGGTGACCTCTCGGAAAGTCCTAGTTACCGAGTGCAAACCCTAAAAGTGATGATTGATCTGCTATGTGATTCATTTTTCTAGTCTTATTCCCACTTCTTCACCCTTGTAGGTGTCACCTAATGGATTGAGTGCTAAGTGGACTATTCAAAACCATCATGAGAAATTGGTCACTTGTGACTATGCTCATGGGATATGATGATAGTTTAATGACTTACATTACACAGATAATCCCAAAAAAAATTATATATCATATGTTGGACTGTAAAAACCCCTATACTTAGATAAATATTTGTATAAAAAATTGATATATTAATAATATATAAATATTTTTGCGTAACATATGAGTCACACAACTGTATTTAATTGTTGCTTGACACAAGTTTAGTATTGTGATATTCTCTCGTACTCTTAATGAGTCCTATGGTTGTATTTAATGGTTGCTTGGAATACATAAGTAGTACATTTGATCATATCATTATTAGTCTTTACATCATCTCATTATTAGTCTTTACATGAAGGCATCTAATTCAACTTCTTGTTATCTCTAATATTTTGCACAAAAATTAATGTAATTCTTGAACTTTTAACCTAAGTTTGAATCCTACACTACACAATACTCTTTTGCGAAACCTAATGACTTATTCTTCTTATTTGGGCTCATATCGAGGCATGATCTTGGTTTTTATGAAATCGAAAGTTTAAACTTAGTCTTTTTTATAGTGCCTTAAGTCGCGTCTTCACTATGCTTTTCTATCCATAATTTGTTGGAAAGGACTATGCTTTTCTATCCATAATTTATTGCAAAGGATGAAAAAGTATTATTAATTTGAAGATGCATTAATGCAATCTCCGAGTTAACTAACATGTTATATTTATCATAACTTTCATGCTATGAACTTGCACTCATTTTTTTGGATAATGAGGTCGTAACATGTCATGCATGTTTTTTTGGATAATGAGGTCGTAACATGTCATGCATGTTGAGGTTGTAATACATAATATGGTGATGTATGTGTGTGGTTTTTCATATGGTGACCATTTGTATACACTTCTAATCCACCACTTTCACATATGTACTAGCTCATTGTCTTAGAGATCCATTATCAACAAAATCAATTGCAGTTCATTGCTTGAAAGTTTCATTCTTAACAAAATTAATTGTGGTTTTCTCCTATAGTACATAGTATCACCTACAAAGGCAAAGACACAAGTCAATATTGTGCGAAGATGAAATCATATGTCAATAGGTCAATATTGTGATGCACATAATGTAACAAAGAAACAAATAAAATGTTGCACCCAATCATGCAGGGTAAAAGATGAGAATAGATAGAAGTCATAATGGAAGGATTGAAGTGGTATAACAGTCCATAGTGGTAAGTGACAAATTTTGCATATGAATTCATGAAACATTTCATGTGTATTAACTGAAATTTGTATTTTTATTCACACAAAAAGTTGTAAGTTTATAGATATTGCAAGTTGTAGATCTAGAAATACTTGCAATACTTATTTGAGAAACAAACCATGCGTAAAAGAATCTTTTTTATTCAACGACGCTTTTCCAAAGCCAAATCATGTTCATGTTCTTAGGAAAGCTTGTGTACCAAAGTTTCATTTATTAACTTGTGACTTTAACTACTGCTAAATTTGATTCAAAGTTCCTTTCCTTCTTTTTACATATCTTATGTAAATTTTAAGCACAATCCACCACTATATGTCCATGTAAGTGGTATTGCACCGAAGAATAACTTTTCAAGTTGAGTTGGGTAAAGGCGAAGGATTTAAGCATGTCGAAAATAATCCTTCCGTATCTTAATCAAAACTATCCTTTAATAGAAAAAATTAAATAGGCTCATAAATTGATGGATGTGTAGTGATGTCAAGGATTGACAGTGGTAGCATTTGGGGTAGGTGTTGGATAATAGTACATAAAGCCCACTAATAAGGAGGGATGGATGTATATATACAGCTTCCATTCATTCAAAGGAATTATTAGGAAAGTATGTTATGGGAGGGTTAATCTATCCCTTTCTTAGGGATGGATGGATGGAATAAATAAACAAAACACTACAAAATATAATAAGGAGGGATGGATGTATATATACAGCTTCCATCCATTCAAAGGAATTATTAGGAAAGTATGTTATGTGTGAAAGAGATATTCTATAGGCGGATCAATCTATCCCTTTCTTACGGATGGATGGATATAATAAATAAACAAAACAATACAAAATGAAAGAAAATGAGTTTCAATCAATGTGATTTTAAGGGTGTCACTTTCCATCTTACACCGTGCTTGAAATCTAGTCAACCACATTTACAAATTTTCCTATGATATTCCCAACAAATTTCTCAAGCCATAACTCAAAGGAGAGTATGAGAAACTTAATAGAAATAAACATAGATTTGATAGCCTCAAACATCGACATAGATTTGATTAAACTTGATAGCCTCATAGATTTGATAGCCTTCAAACTTCAACAATATCATGCATCTCTTACTCGATAGCATGTATTTCCTAGACTAGAGAGCATTTGATTGCACAAGATATCTCGGAGAGAAAAAAAGAATGAAAGAGAGTCAATTCGAATCCTTCTATAGCCATTCAACTTCCCAAGAGAGGTAGCCCAAATTCACTAAGGTTACCCAAACCACAAAAGGCTAACTCAAATTCCTCCCGAGCCAAATCAAACTGATATAAGAGTTACTCATTCATGAGACTTCAAAAATAAAATAAAAAATAAAAAATGTTGTTACTATTGAAAACATACACATGTATGGGAGGGTGACTATTTAAATAATATAAGTATATGTTATGAGTTATGTGTGACCAAGGGAATAACTCATTCGTAAAATAAAAAATAAAAAATGTTGTTACTATTGAGAACATACATGTGTAAGGGAGGGTGACTATTTAAATAATATAAGTATATGTTATGAGTTATGTGTGACCAAGGGAATAACTCATTCGTAAAAGTGATATGCATGTTTAATTCTAATTTGGTATGTTATGGTAAGGTTGAAAAGAGTAGGTGTAATTTTTTTTATATGTGTATTATGATTTAATTATTGAAATTTATAATAAAAAATAAAAATTTGTTTAAATTATTTATTATATATAATAATTGGAAAAAAATATTTGAAAAAAGTTATGTAAAAAGATAATTATTTATTATATAAAATAAATGAAAAAAGTTTAAAAAAACTATATAAAGAAGTGAAGTATTGGGTCACGATACATTTTTCATTGATCATACCATCTTGAAAAATGAATATAAAAACTCATAACCATACGAAAGATATTGGTAAATATTCTTTAAAAGGGAAACTGAAAATATGATTAAAGATGTGAATATATATTCTCTCAATGCTATTTGCGATATTATCATAACACTACTTTTTACAATGAATATAAATTGGGAATTAACTAAGTTAATGCTCACTTAAAAGTTAGTATAATTAACTACTAAGTATGGTGGTGGTGGTGGGACCAAACTTTGGTCTATTGGACCTAAAGAAATGAATTATTTAGTTTGTTTTAAAATTGTATTCCTATGCTCAAAGAGCTTGGAGAGAAGCGTCTCGAGCTCACTATAATTTTGACACATTAAAAGGCTACGAAGGTCAGTATTGAAACAAAGATTATGAAACTGAGATCTAATGTGGGTGTACGCACACAAGTAAATTTGAACCTGAAATCCGACAACTTTGATGTCTGAAATTCGAAAGACATGTGTCTGTTATTCGACGACAACATTTTTTTTTGGTGTCGGTGGGAATTCGTCGGATATTCGACACCATTTTAAACTCTGTCGATATTTCAACAGCATATCATCGTAAATTGAGAAATTTTTACTTGAATTAGTCGTTGAAATTTTGATGACGAGATGTCAAATAACCGACAGATATCACTTCAATCTGACACCTGGATTTGTCGTTTCTATTAAGTCTTTGTCGGATGTCATGACCTAGGCGTCGAAATTCTAATGGCTTGTAGATGGCCTAGGCGTCGAAAGTTGGACGACCTGAGGATGTTTTAAAAAAAAGACAACAATTTATTTGAGCCTCCTTTATTCGAGCCTTCTACAATTTTCTTTGTTTCATCTTCATCTTCAATTCTTCCCCTTTTTACCAAATAAGCATTACAAGTTTGAACTGTCATTCACTGATGAGGAATGAATTGGTTTGCAGCATGCCAAGAGTTGTCTGTTTGTGACCACGTGAAAAGAAACATAAAATAGCTGGAAGCATATTCACATCCATTGCAATTAATTTGATCTCGAACTCTGTACTATTAGACTATTGTCTATTCTACCAGAAATCGATTTACACGGACATTCTATCATAAATCAATTGCAAGGTGTCAATCAAACATCATACTTGCATGTTTTCTTTAATCTTTTCCAACCATTGCTCTATGGTGAAGCTACAGTAGTACAAAATATCAGCTTTATAGATGGTAAAACCTTCTCAAATTTATGTTGTAATTGATGAGCTTCTACAATGTTCCAGTCTATACACCTTTTTGGATGCAGCTCATTAGAAGTCGAAACCCTAACAAATGGTAGCAACGAAGGACTGAAACTCAAATAGGAAAGGAACCTTACACTAACGCTGGTAAAAAAATAATTAAAGACTCTGCTTTCACCCAAAACACAGGTCTCCTGGGTTAAACGTTTCTTCTCTCACCCGAAAAAAAAGAAGGCATTCTGGTTTAAACGGTTTCTAGGGAATTTTAAAATCTGTCCAGATCAAACACAACAATAAAATGCTAACTTCTATTCCTTGGGCTATTTCTATCAGTTTGATACCACACTTAGTTCAAATAATTGGTTCTCTGGTTTCTTTACAGGTTGTTCCCACACTTTCCTCCACGGATGGTTATAAAGATATTAATAAACACTGATTCTCCAACGCCGTCAACAAAGAAGGGAACAAAATGTATCAAGAAAACACATTATTAACATGCATACAGTTCCAGGTTATCCATCAATGCAGAAACAACACATTGCATAGTGTCTCCACATTTTCAATTAAATTTAGTTGCAAAATATTAAGTAAACAAAACAAAATTGAAACCACTTACAAATTTCCGGATATGTAGCAGTTTGCTCAATATAATTTTGCAGAGAACTTTCAGTTATATTAAATTCCAAAAATATCATTGATTCCATAACATTTAAACAACCTGCAGGTGTAATTTTTTTATATATTTAGTTTCTATTTGCAGAGAGGGCATTTACACAACATTTACGAGAAGATTTTCTTTTTGCCCCTTTTTCCTCAAAAATGAAAATCCCCCATTAAAACCAAACCTCCCTTCCTAGAAGCAAGGAAAGTACCCTAACTATTTTATTTTTGTTTTAATTCAAATTTTTATTTAAAATCTAGCCATCTCCTAACTAGATGTCCAAAATTTAAGCTTCAGCTTCAGCATGTGACCAATCCATCACATTGCTAAGACTTTGGCTTAAGAGATTTCCTAATGCACCTGCATTAACAAATGAGTGAATCAAAGGAATAAATCCTAGTTACAAAGATTGAAGAATTCCAATCGAGAATAATATGACAGGAATAATATGAAACACTCAGAATTCAACAGTTTGG
>LPNX010824506.1:870563-895179 GCA_001517045.1 Pseudotsuga menziesii | reverse complement strand
CGGATGAACCCTTGAGCTTCAGCAGCTTTCCATATTCGTATCCAGTCATGATGACTTGGTTGTCAGAGGACTTTCTTATTTCAACGATTCCATCAAACATATGGATGGAATGGCCTTGCTGTTGAATTTCCACCATGGACAGCAGGCTTCTCTGCAACTCAGGAAGATAGAGAACATTCTTCAACAAGAAATCAGGGAATCCAGGCATCTTCAGTCGAATGGTGCCCATTCCCTTTGGTTTAATACTTGACTTATCTGCAAAGTAAACTATGCCATCTATTGATTCATTAAGTTCTTCAAAACAATCTTTTCTGAATGTCATGTGTGATGTTGCACCAGTATCAAGCAGCCAACAATCTTTGTAAGATGAAAGAGAAGTCATTTCATTAAATCCAAGATTACAATGTGCAACAATATAAGAATCAGAAGATTTACTAGCATCTTGGTCATCTTTCTTCTGGTTGTGCTTGTCTTTGATGGATTCCCACGAAGCCCAGCACTGATCTGATGTGTGCCCAGTCTTTCCACAACGTTTGCATTGCAAATATGATCTTTTGCTTCTGCCCCCTCTGCCTCTGAAATTTATTCTTCTTCTGCCTCTCTCTTTGCCGCAATCTCCCTTGAAAGGGTCTTTGGATTGGTCTTTGCCGGCAAGGGCAGCACCAATACTCTGATACCACTTGTTAGGTATAACTCCCGATTCAATATTCTATTCACGACTAAAACATTAATTTATAGATTACAATGAGGCGGTTGAGAACCAACCTTTTCACCTTCCCGAGCAACTATTCAAATTCCTATTTAATTATTTATTTACAATAATCCTGACGGATTATATTCTAACAAGAACAAATAAAAGACTAAAACAAGGAAAGAACAAATGAAATTAAAATACCTGAAGCACTGAACAAATGAAATTAAAATACTATTTGCATACAATGAGAAACTAAATTTCACAATAAATGAGCTTCAAATGATTCTAACAATGATTTTTCACATGTTTAAATGTGTCAACACAAGTAGGGAAGATAATCATGAGCCCATTCTATAGTTAATCTCAAACACAAGGAAATATTGTAACCTTCAACTATACTAATATAATCATTAAAGAGATCTCCTGTACTGATAAAAAATTAACTTTGATATTTACTATTTCCCCTATAAAAGAGAGCTTGAAACCATCAATATGCCATTAAGAAAAACAGTCCCAACAAATTATACTTTGCATCGGATCCATTCACCAATACTTGTGACAAAAATAGGATCTTCTGTCTAGCCCTTCAGGAAAACAAAACCGCAACATGAAAAATGCATGAGATGCATATGATGGCACATGGCTTTCTATTGCTGTAGGCATATTCTATATTGCTACAATTACTAACCACCTTTAAAATCTATGTTGCATTAGTTTCCAAAACAGGGGGATGGGCGTCCAGAACTGTTAGATAAGATAATATAATTTTATTAAATTCCAACAAATGATCACAAATAAAATTTAATGGGACCGCTGAGTACACATGTTGATACATATTGGGATCCCATATGATAGCCCCTAAATAAAGAAAGATGCAGAAAATAAAATAATCCGATGTACTACTTTATTGTATAAATATCAACTTATAATAATTCTTGAATTGTTTTGTTTTGTCACATCTTCCTTTCCATAATTCAATCTCCAAATCCCCCCTATCACATACACCATGATGTTTTTCATTTTAGTACCATATAATTTATGTCAATTTCTTCCATATCCTCACTTCTCTTCATTGGTTGGTGATTCATTGGTTGCAATTTCAACATTTCCTCTCACTCATTAGTTGCTTCTTGGATTTTATCATTTTTTGTAAATTGTACTTTCTCTGTAGGTGGGTTTTAAAATTATCAAAAATTGAACCAATATATTGCAGGTATTGGGGGGATGAGGGGTTTAAGGTGGGGGTGGGTAGGGTGGTTTATAAGGATTGAGGTATAAAAAGGGGTGGGGAGGAGGTTTTAAGTATTGGGAAGGGGTTTCAACAAAAAGAGTTTGGGTCAATATCTCTGGAAATTAAGGGTATTCTTTAATATCCCACGATCATACGTGCTATGTGAGAGGTTCACTAAGTGAAGTCCCCGTGTCTACAGAATCCTTTAAGATTTCATCAATACATGATCTGGATTTCCCATCAACAATCTCTGGCATAAATTCCTCTTCCTTTGTACCTTTATCATCATACTCCTCACATATCTCTTTCACTGCCTGATTAAAGTTAGTTTTAGCCTTTCCTCGACATTTGGCTGACAACTTATTTTTCAACTCAGAGGTGAATGCTTGAACATCAGTAGCAGCATAGAAACAACTGCAAAAGAAGCAATAAAAAAATGAAATTAATAAACCAAAACCTGAATCTACTTGTAAAATAAAAACCAAATCCTATATTTTGAAGACCAAGGTGACCAACTTGACATGCTAGAGACCATAGATAAGTTTATCTGACCAGTGTAAAACCAAAGGCATTTATCCAACAAGTTTGGATAATTTTCTTCTAATGAATGTACTGTTGTGTTCACATTGCCTTCTTATCACACTGATTGTTTAAGTGGTCATGAAGGGTTTCATGATTCATGCAATTACTCTTAAATCTGTGGATATATCTATGTTGTAGAGTACACACTCTCTAGAAGTCTGATTTCTTCCTTGTTGTTCAATCCTTACAATGATTGTTCTTGGATGGTTTATAAGGAATTTCTTATAGCATATGTAACATTTACCATCCACAACATTTAAGCTTGCAAAATAAAATACTACAGTAATAATATAAAGCATAAATCAAAATTTTAATGCCAAAGTTCCAAATCTGGATTTTACTAAAAAATAAGGTGAATACATGCCTGGAAAATTCGATGCACTAACAACATTGGAAATAGGTGTCCTATACAACTTCAAATTTCTCCTTGGTATTTCACAAACTGGGCATACTTCAATGAACAAATATAAATTGCTGTAGATGCCTTTCAGGAGGTAATATTGAGTGGATTTGGTATATATCATACCTCACACAAGCAAAAGCAGCAGCAGAATGAATATTTAATTCCAATAAAGATCTATAACACAAGAGATATATCCATAACATGCCCAATAGAAATAGCTACTTCCCACATGCACTATAACACTAGTTTCTCCTTCCGTGACTTCTACAACAGAAATATCATATTTATCTTAACCATGACCTTCAACAAATGTGTAAATCTCTGCTACTGAACACTATATTGTACTGTGGAAGCTAGTTCGAGGTTTCAAAATACGTCTTGGGATTCAACTCCAATAAGCAATCTCTAATGCTGTTGGACTAGCAATTAATAAATAT
The DNA here is from genome assembly GCA_001517045.1 of Pseudotsuga menziesii. NCBI lineage: Eukaryota > Viridiplantae > Streptophyta > Pinopsida > Pinales > Pinaceae > Pseudotsuga > Pseudotsuga menziesii. The sequence continues at coordinate 891,832 of LPNX010824506.1, read as the reverse complement.
AATAGCCATGTCGTGAGCTTGGAAACACCCTGCACTATGGATACCTGCATATTTAATCCATTATTATTTTACTAGACCTATTTACTATACCAAGCTGGTGTTTATAGACGTTGGTTATATAGAAGCTTACCGAAGGATGAAGGATGAGCACAACCATTCATTTCCTTCTCTTCTACTGGCTGCGCCCTTCCTTAAACAGTGTATGCAGCCCGTCCTCCCTCTCTCCTTGAATTTGATGCCGCGATTTCACAAGAGGAACAATCTTCTCCTCTAGCAAAAGAGACCTATAATGTGCAATGTAAATTCAACTTACAAACCATGATCCAATAGAGGAACATGGTTCCATCCAGAATAAGACCTTGTGATCCAATGGTTTTTGTACCCAAATTAAAGAAACAAACCACCATTTCTGCAATGGCACAAAAACTTACCTTGGAAGCACCATTGCCACCTACTTCCATATTCAAACAGGCATGCCCGCAGATAGAGATTGAGTTTACCGTAAGACACAACATATTATATAATTCTGGGGACGTCAAAAATATGATGAGTTAACATCATAAATTCGACCTATAATTCTATCAATTTAAAAAAGTTTAATCAAATTTTGTAATTTGAAAGTGAAATCCGACAATATAGTACTTTTCATTGGATGTCGTTGGATTTTCTTGTCGGATTTTGGTTACAAATATTGTTGTGGCAGGGCACTCTAAGAGGAAGTGGTTTTCATCCTCAATGTTCCTATTCTCACAGAGATTGTAGATCTTTTCCACCCATGGTGTTTTAGGAACTGCCCAACGACCTGTTTCACTATGGAGCTCACTAGAGTTTGTTCTTATCTTGGCTATATTAATTTTTTTCTTTGAACTAGTTAAAACAGAGAGATACTTTTGATCTTCTAGAGTAGGGTTGATGACCTCCTTATAATATCTTAATTTTACACCAATATTTTTAATGTTATTAATATTTTGCAATGCAACATTTTCGTCGATCTCCCAATGGTTTGACCAGGTCCTGGTATCTTTATACCAATCTCGCTTGATCCTTAGGTGGTTTTGGCTAGAATTTAAAGCTAGCTTAGGAAGTGTATGGTCTCCCATGTTATTGAACTTATGCTTGTACAACAAGAGCCTAGTCATAGCTAGGCTCTCGATAGGGGAAAGATCCACTTCTATAAGGAGAATATGATAGGATGTATTGCTTTTAATTTTTAGGTTATACATTATAAATTGCTTCTAGATTTTCCCAATCTTTCTTCAAGATTCTCTAGAGATGTTGCAACCCAAAACCTCACATCCATACAAGATAACAAGAGTGACTAAAGTTTCAAAGAGGAGCTTCTTTTTATCCCACCTCACAAGGTCTCCTGCTTTACAATTATTTTCAAGACCAAAATAAGATTTCCACCCTCCATTAATCATTTTATCAATGATATAGTTCCGATTGAGCTTGTGATGAGTGCCAATTTCTAGGTATTTGTAAGAGGACACTTCCTCCAAGTTTCTATTATCATACGAAAAATTAGCATAAGTGTCCTTCTTGGATTTGATAATCATAACTTTTGTTTTGTTAGTGTTAATAGTCATACCCATGGTAGAGCAAAAATCCTAAAGAAGTCTTAGTTGCTTATCAAGATCAGATGGACACCTTGCAAGAAGAACAATATCATTAGCATAGAGAATAAGGATGATGACTATTCCAGCTAAGATCATGCTAGCACAGCCTGCTTCCTCTAAAATACCTTCTAGCTTATCGATGTAAATGCCAAATAGGGTAGGGGAGAGGGGGAAACCTTTTTTAACTCCGATACTACACTTAATATCTTTCGACCACTCCTTGTTGCTCTTAAATTTGGAAATGACATCCTCGTATAACCTTATTGCAGTAGCTCTCAACTCGAAAGGAACCTTTAGCTCTTCTAATCTATTCCATAGGTTTTTTCTAGGTACCATATCGAAGGCCTTTCTAAAGTCCACAACGCAACAAAAGAGATTGGATTTATCATTACAACATTGCTCCACAATGATCCTAAGCATAACAAGGTAGCCCGTTGTTGACTGGTGCCTTCTAAAACCCACTTGGCCTTTAGCCCTCTTACCTTCACTTTCAAGCCATATTCTGATCTTCTTTTCTAAAATAATACCATATAACTCGGCCATTATGTTATTTAATAATAAAAATAAAAAGTAAGGGAAAAAGTAAAAAGAGAAATTTTCTTTGAAAACAAAATGGTAGTAATTTAAAAGTTTATAAGTTTGAGTATTTTAGTGAAAGTTTGTATTAGAAAGAGAAATTGAATAATGTTGGGATCACATTCATCTATTTTTATTAGGATTATAGGTTTAAAAGCTTATGGATTTGCAACTATCACTAGCTTGATAAAGAAGCACCATATTAACATAAGTTTGATTAACCAAATTCAATAGGTTACTTTATTTAAATATTTGTTGTTGTTGTACATCTTGGGTGATGAGTCATGTTTATGATAAATATTATATTATATCTAATAAATATAGAATATTGACTCCTAGTACAACATAAATGGTTATACATCATATCATCATGGTAATATACTTTAGGTATAGTACAAGTATTTCATCTTTTAAAAATGATTTGTCCTACTCCTTTAAGTATAGGTAGGAAAACATTTATTTATATAACAAGAGCCACATGGTGGCAATGTTCCTGACATTGCCACTTGCTATGGAGAAGAGATATTTACATGTAGTTTTTAGAATATATTCATTTCAGGCCAAGTATATTTGAATTGTTTTAGTTGATTTAAAATGTAGCTATGAATATATGCTAAAATCTATACATTATTAGAAGAAAAAGATATATCTATACACTGTTTAGAAGCTATATCTAAAGTCAAGAATCAACCCCATTTAGAAGAAGCTATATCCATACACTGTTAAACTAGAAACGCCATACGTTGAACACATCAAACTAATCACGAATTGTTCATGGGCAACCACGATTTATCAATTTTCCTCAATATCTTGTGGCCAACCTTCTCCTCCTTTTCCCTGATACTCTCAAGCTTCGGTTTCCAATAGTGGTCTCTGGACTTCACCAATTCCTTATAATTTTTATGCAATTCAGGAGTATTGTAGAGCCATGACTCCATATTGATGTTAAGAGAAAAGATAATTCACAATCTTTATTTTATATATTTTTAGATAGTGTATTGCATATATTTACCTTGCCGAATGGTTATGTATCGAGCAACACTATATCTAGCTGGTAATTGTTCACTCCAGTATGAAGAGTGAGAAAATTTCCATTGCTTCGTTGATCGCCATGGATGCCAAGCATAGAAGCACCAGTTTAACCTACTTCCTCAGAAATTGTTGATGCCTACAACTTCTGCCTTACCAAATCCTTTTTCCATCTTTGTTGTCATTCTTATTCTATCATCCTCATGCATGTATCTTAAATAGAAATTCAACCATCAAGCATCGCTCAAAATGCATAGAAAGTTCCAAATCCAACTAATGGATCCATGGGATTATTATTAGTTCAACGCAGCCAACACAGTGTCGAAAAATCCAACGGAGAATGACCTACACAAGATGTAGGAACTTTGTTTTATTTCTCAGTCAATATCGACCTCAAGGCTTAGTCACCACTAATCCTCATTCCAAGGATGCAAGTGTAGGGAGAACATAAGAGTTAAAGCACAATGTGTCTCATACCTAACAAGACTTGTGCGTTTGGGATGGAAGCCCGAATCTGTGAATCCATTTTCTTTGCACAATGCACATAAGACGTAACCAGACCTATGCGTTTAGGATGGAAGCCGAAAGAATTTGAGGAGTGCTCATTTTCCAAGTGGATATTTATTGTTTAATAATTTGCTTTTTCCCTAAAAATGTAATTTAGGGACTGCACATACAAGTTACAAGCATGTTATTAAATTTATTAAGTCTCAATGAACATGATTGTTGCATCAGTTTTCTTTACATATATATATATATATATATAATAAAAATTAAAATATAAAATAAAATAAAAACCTTTTACCTGTCTTAAACCAACGCCATGGCTCACAGTGCATACCTCATGGGTTGTCTTGAACCACATCTCACTTTTCCACTCTTTGCAAGGTCAAAAACCAGATTTGACAAAGTAACGAGACTAATGAATTAAATACCCATTTGCAATTGATCCGTAGGACCTCAACTTTAGTGCATTGAAAGTATGTTGTAAAAGAATGCGTGTAACAGGTTAATTAATGGATAGTATTAGCAGAAATTAAATGCTCAGAACAGGAATGAAAACCACAACACTGATAGACAGATACAAGGAAGGAAACACAGAAACAGAGTCACAACCAGAAGTTGATAATGGAATTCACCCCCTCCACTGGGCTACATCTCCGGGTCCGTCTCCAATGGGAACCGATCCAATTAATGGCTTAAAAAAGGTACAAATGGTTCTGGACTCTGCAAATCAATTTCAGCAGTATGTACAAAAGTCTGCAAGACCTCTTCTCTGGAATAATACAAATTGGCTTTCAAAAGCAAGGAGAAGCCAAATAAAATAGAGAAGACAGTCGACTCTTTATAATCATGGGAACTAGATATTAACAGTAAAGTATTCAAGACCTCCTCTCTGAAAGTTACACAACTGGAATTCAACAGACAAAAGAAGCCAAGTATAACTGAGAATAGTCGACTTCAAAAGGAACAACAAAATGCTCTCTGAAGCTTCTCATCACAGAGAAAACGCTGCACTGTGCTCCCAATGAACTGCGTCCCCCTCTCTGAATGAAATCCTCTCTTTTATTACTCATCTTTTCTATTACAAAGGAGCCAAAACGATCAAAGAAATGCGACTGTTCACATTCCAGGAAACACGGCATCAAGGCTGTTCATATGCCTTTCATCGTTATTCCAGCTGTGGCATAACTGCCAAGAAAAGCTTGCCAACTGTTATGAATAAGCTATGAATATTCTGCCATGCCAAGGATCTGACCTCCGGAACCATACGTAACTGAACTGCCAGAAGTTTTAGTCAACCGTGCTTCGCCATTGTGGAAGAGGATAAGCAACGGGCTCCGACGGTCTCAATCAGCTGTCAGCTGGTTTTCGAGTCGGAGGCTTTAGTCACTTTGGTTTCCGCCATTGCGGACTGTCATTTGTTAAAGTCTCCCGATTTGACTTCTCAAACCGTAAGTCTTGGGCCTCTGTCGTTGCGGTTGCCGAATCGTTCTATCTCCCGATCCGTCCGAAAGTCCATTAAGCTTCCGCCATTGCAGAAGGGAGAAGTCTTTGTGAGCCCTGCCATTGCGGAAGAGGAAAGGCTTCTGAGCCCCGCCGTTGCAGAAGAGGAGAGGCTTTCGATCCCTGACGTTGTGGAAAGGGAAATGCTTCCGATCCCTGACGTTGTGGAAGAGGAAAGGCTTCTGAGCCCCGCCGTTGCAGAAGAGGAAAGGCTTCTGATCCCCGCCGTTGCAGAAGAAGATGCTCTTCCCACCTCCGATCTGTGCGACTTCTTGGTGTATCCACCGTCCGATTTTTCTTCACGCGCGGCTTCAATGAACCATGTACCATATTGGATCTTCAAAGAGGAATAATCCGCTGGATCAATCCTCCCCATTGGAGAGATTTTGGACCACCAAAAGCCTGAATTATTCTGCAAGTAAGTGAGGGTACAGCTCCCTCACTTTCCCAATCTCCATCCATCTTGCTTTGCTAGGATGGACAAAGAAGCTCAGCTGTACAGAGCTAAGGTAAAAAACAGGTTTGACAAAAGAGTTAAAGAGCATACTTTTTCAGAAGGTGAGTTGGTTTTAAGATGGGATGCAAGAAAGGAACAGAAAGGTAAGCATGGCAAATTTGATAATCTTTGGTTTGGCCCCTTTCTGATATCAAAAATTTTGGAAAATAATACATTCATCTTGCAGTCCTTGGAAGGTAAGGAATTGCTCAGCCCTGTTAATGGGCGATTCCTCAAGCATTTTTACAGTTTATGAGATCATTTTCACTCTTCATTGTATATACCGGTGTGAGTGAGGTTGAATAAAGACTCCATAGCCCAATGGAAGTTTTCAGATAGGTGAATAAAGGACAAAAGGCACTGGTCTACAGGTTCTTGAAGCCTCATAGGGAGGACTTCATCCCGCAGCTGGAGCCAGATGTTAAGTCAGTAATTTTTTCTCCATTTTTGGTTTATTTTCCCCAGTTTTGGTTTGTTTTTCAATCTATCTCAGTTAATTTTTTTTGGTTTTAAGTTTTAGTTTTGGTCTCCTTAGAAACTCTATGGGTGATTGAATAGGTTTTGAGCCCAACCTTTTAGGTTTTATTTGATTTTTGATGGTTTTTTATATTTTAAAAGGGGTTAAAGAAGGTCATATTCTCAAAGTTGATTCATTAATGTGTTTAGAGAGCAGTTAGACTTGTTTCTTAAACCAAGAAGCTTTTAAAACCTCCGACAAATTAGCTGAAAGTTGCAAAACAGCGAAAATTTGGCCTAGCAACTATTCTTGTAGCGCTGGAGGAAAATTTAACAAAGGGCACGCTACAAGAATATCGCGGCCCTTTGTTTTTCCGATTTTTATGCAGATTTTCATCATGATTTTTATCTGGAAATGACTGATTGTATTGTGTGAGTGTTTTGACATGTGTTTACTGCAGTTTAGACACGATTTTAGTTGGTTATCAGTCAAAGAAGCAGAGCAGGTTCATCATTGCATATTATGCAGAATCAGTTTGACAAAATCAGCAAATCTCGGCTAAAGCTTGCAAAATTCTCTTTCTATACGCATTATTATCGGAGAGGAGTGCTCGTAATGCATATCAAAACGCTAAAGATGTGGATTGTGTTCCTGTGAAGAGAAGACAGTGTTTTTAACGCCAGCAGGAAATTAGGGCTTCTTAATTCACGCACCTGCAGTTAAGGAGATGATATGAAGACACCTGTATACATGAGGAGAGACTGTTGATACCCCAAAACGAAGCTTTAAGCCACGACAGTTGAGTAATTGACAGGTATTCTGATATAAACCCTTATAACTGAAAATTTTGGGTTTTTCTCGCTGCACGATTATCTGGAGAAATTGGTTGCTGGAGATGATAGAATAGGTCATAAAATAAACTCTTCACCACAGAAATAGCTATCTAAAGCTATTGTGAGGAATTTACATGAACAGAGCAGCAAAGAATTCTTAAGTTTAAAGTTTACAGCCTGGGAAATTTTAGTGACGGTTTAAACGAAGATTGTTGATGTCTATTCTCCATTACATTCAAAAAACCCTGAGAGTGGTGTATTGTGATTTCAGTGAACTGAATGAATAGGTTTCTCTTAGACCTAATACTAATGTGAAACACAGTTTACAGGGAGCAGCTTTGAAATGACTTATAGACTGTTTTGCTATACTCATCCTTTACACAGAAAATTTCAGTTTATTTGAGAGGCTGTTGATAGTGGTCATAACTTGTAAAATCTATGGTTTGGAGGATAATGATCAAATGCTTGGAAGACAGGTTGGATTTTATGTACAGGATTTGATGACATTTTTGTGGCTAGGGTGAATATATTGCAAACACTGGTGTTTTTCTCTCTTCTCATACAGATAGTCTCCGATGGGTCTAATAAGCCTATGATGTGATGTTACTCTTGCAAAGTCTAAAGCAGTTTGATATTATGTTGATGGTACATTTTGAAGAATGAGCTGTGTTATGGTGCTCTTATGACTGTTTTATTCATGAACTAATCTACTCACAGTATACTTATATTCAAACCTGGTTGTATAGTTGAAGACAAGGGAACATTGACATTGCAGGCCTATTCAGAAGTACATCACAGATTGTGGAGGAATTCAAAGAGCAGAAAAACTAGTCTGTAAAACCTATTGGAAACCTAAAACCAGACTGTTTTTGTTTCCTGAAGGAAGAATATGGGGAAAAGTGGCAAAAGTGGTAAGGTCAACAGGGCTGAGCCCACTGACCTAACCTGGATCCAGAAGCTTCCTGACTGTGCAGAACTGTTTCAGCAAGCAGGTTGGTTGAAGTTTTTCAAGAAGATAGATGGTTTCAATGCTCAGGTGTCCTGCAAGTTTGCTAAGGGACTCAAAGATGATATGATCATGATGGATGCTTTGAAATTCAAACTGACTGTGGAGCTTATAGCAGAAGCTACTGAGATCAGCAATGAGGGGGAGCATTGGTTTAAAAAATTGCCTTTTGAGTTTGAACCCCAAAGATACCTATTGCCTAATGTGATTCCTGACTGGAACAAGGGTATCCTCATTCAAAATTTCAGGAAGGAGTGGATTGAGCCCATAAGGATACTTCAAATTTATGTGACCTGTGAAGGCAGATATTCATTTGTCTTTAAATATCATTTCAGGTTCCTGCAACACATAGTAGGAGTTTCTAAAATGAACTTGCCCTTCTTTTTCTTAAAAATCCTGCAGAAGATGTCAAGCAAGATAAAGCAAAATTATGATCACACCTCCCAGTCACTTTTTCACCATGGTCTCATCAAACTGATCATTACCACAGTGTTGCAGCATGAGGGAAGGACTTGGGATTTCTTTTTGTTTTGGTCAGATGTTCATCCTCAAAAAGAAGATCAGCAGCCTAAAAGGCAGACTGATAAGGGGAAGGTAATGATCAAAAAGTTGGGTCACTCAGTCAAATCTACAAGTAAAGATGAGGTTAAAGCCAAGAAGGTGACAGAGCAGGTAGCAGAACAAGTAAAGGATGACAGTCAGCTCAAAGTGGCTTCAGATTCCATGAGAAACAAGTACTCATTGTTTCCAGGTGAAGAAGTGCAGCCTTGTCTGAAATTACCACCAGTAGCACATTCTGAACAAGCTAGGACTATTGATAAAGAGAGAGCTGCTACTCCTAAAGAGGAATTACAAACTAAACAAAGGAGACCTCTTACCATATTATCTGAAGATGAAGGTTATTTATTGGAAGATGAACAGCAGATTGTTGAGACAGAGCCAAGTACAGAAGCACGTGGAGACTTTCCTACCTCAAGGGTAAAATCAGCCAAATCTAAGAAAAAGAAAAGGAAGAAGGTAGCTTCATACAAAAGGTCATACAAAAGGCCTCAAACTAGGCCAACTAATAAGCTGAGATGGAACATGAAAAAGCTACTTAACCCCAAACTAGAGTCCAGACAGGAAGCTGTGGTGATTAGTTCTTCCTCTAGTGAAAAAACAGAAATTGTTAAAAAGAGCAGTAAAGGTAAGGGAAAGAGAACTGTCAAGCCTTCCTCCTCTTCCCAACCTGCAGAGACAAAAAGATCACAGTTAGTAGGAGAGATTGAACAGCCTAGATCTGAAATGTCAGAAATAATTGCCGAAATAAAAGATAGACTCATCAAACAGCAGGAAGAGAAAAAAGCAAAAGCATGTACTCTTGAAAATGAGGAATTGGATGAAGAGGATATATCTATACTTAAGAAAGCAGGAATTATAGAAGAATCTATTGTTCATGTTGATTTTTCAGATCTTTTAATGCAGGATGACAATATATCAGAGATCCCAAATTTTGATGAAGAGGATGTACAGGAAAATATTCAGAGATACAGGAAACACATGAAGCACCTGCAAGAAACTAATGATGGATTATTCAAAGTTAATAAAGGGCTCGTAGAGGAGTTGCAGGATATGCATAAACATTTTTTGGAGATGTCAGAAGTTTCCAAGGAAGTCCTTAGCAGGAAAAGAGTTGCTGACAGGTACTGTGCAAAGCTGGAGAAGACTGTTGATCATTTACAACAGGAAAATGAAGACTTGTAGAAAAGGATAACTGATATGGAGAAAAAGGATAAAAGAGCTAAGAAAAGGGCTCGAGGTCTAGATGGAATATCACTTCTTTTTGAGGCAGCTAAGAAGATATGAAACTGATTTTAGTTAGTGGTTATTTTTGAAAAACACTTTTTGTTAAGCATTTGCTATTTTTAGCAATCATGTAATTTTGTAAAAGTCACTTTTTACTTTACCTACTTAGTGACTCGATGGAGGTAGTTAGGAGGTGAAACCTAACTGATTTTGGGAGAACTTTCCTATTTAAATGAGTTAGCAAGACATTGTTAGGGTTCTGGATTTTGGGAGCATCAGGAGGTCTGCTAGCTGCTTGTACTATCATACTTGTTCAGAGAACTGGTACTGTAACTCTCATATGCATTTACTGATGAAATAATGTGATATATGACTCTTTCCCCCACATCTTGTCTATGTTGGCTTTGTTATTGAGCATGTTTTGCTTCTTAAATGGTAATTTCATTGCTAGTTAATGTCATTTTCTGGTAATGCTTATCCTTTGATGTATGAACCACAGCATAGTATCTTTGTTGGATTTTTGTGATATGTTTGTGCATCTTTATCAGTTTATGTCTATGATTTAGTTGTTGCTTTTACTCTGAATGTATTCCCTGCATGATCTTGAAGCTTACAACCAAAAACACATAAACAATACCCTAAAACCTAGTTTGAATTGAGTTTTTTCTCTTGAGATTGTGTTGGCTTGTTACCCTAGCCTTAGTAACAATTTCTGACACAAACAGAGTGTACAAACCCAATTTCCTATTGCTAGGATTACTTGTTGCACACATAACACAACCCCTTACATATTTAGCTACAGTTTCTTGCATTTGAGGCCAATAACAATGATTCTGCAATACAGACAATGTTTTACTTACACCAAAATGTCCTGCAATCAATGAACTATGTGCTTCTCGAATCACATGCACTCTTTCTTTCTCTGGAATACAAAGTTTACGGAGATGATACAAGAGTTGATTATGCACATAATAGTTCTCTTCCTGTTTACCATGTATTGGTGATGCATATACTTCCTTAAAATATTTATCTTCTGCATACTGTTCAATATAACTTTCATGTGTCAATGAACTGTTCTGAAGAATGATTGGAGCATTCATAGGTGCCCTTGATAACATGTCTGCTACTTTATTATGAATTCCCTTTTTGTACTTAATGACAAGATGAAATTGTTGTAAGAACCCCATCCATCTTAAATGCCTACTTTGTTGTATTTTAGTTTGAGATTGTAAATATTGAAGTGGCTGATGATCAGTATCTATGACTGTCTCTTTTCCCATGATATAATGTTTCCACTTCTTCACACTCTATACTAAAGCATACAATTCTTTGTCATAGGTCGGATAGTTACTTACCGCAGTAGAGAATGTTTCTGAATGGTAACAGACTGGCTTCCTTCCTTGCATCAAAAATGCTCCCATGGCAAACCCGATGGCATCGGTTTCGATCTCAAATGGCTACTGCAAATCTGGCAATGTCAGAACTAGTGCTGTGCTAATCTTTTCCTTCAAAGTGTCGAAGGTTCTTTGATGCTTGCCTCCCCACTGGAAAATCTCTTTAATGCTTGTCAACGCATGTAATGGAGCAGCAATGGAAGAAAACCCAGAAATGAATTTCCTCCAATACTGAACCGCACCCAGAAAACTTCTGATTTCAGTAACGGTGTTAGGCCGTGGCCAGTTTACAATGACAGCAACCTTGGCTGGGTCCACTCGCACATGGCCTCCACCAATAATATGGCCTAGATATACTAAAGAAGTTTTAGCAAATTCACATTTAGACATTTTTACATAAAGCTTTTCCTTTCTCAGTACATCTAAAGTTTTTTTCACATGTACAACATGCTCTTCCCAAGTTTTGCTAAACACAAGGATATCATCTAGATATACAATTACAAAATCATCAATGAAGGAACAAAAGACATAATTCATGACCTGCATGAAAGTAGCAGGTGCATTACACAGCCTAAAAGGCATCACAACCCATTCATACAAACCTTGTTTCGTCTTAAAAGTTGTTTTCCAAGCATCATGCTCAGCAACACGGATTTGATGATACCCACTATGCAGATCCAATTTTGTAAAGTAAGTTGCATGTTTCAATTGATCAAGCAAATCAGCAATACGAGGAAGAGGATACCTGTTTTTAATGGTGATTTTGTTAAGGGCCCTGTAGTTGATACACATCCTCCACGACCCATCCTTCTTTGGAACCAAGACTATGGGAGAGCCACAAGGAGAAGTGTTGGTCCGGATGACCCCCTTCTCAATCAGCTCCTGAACCTACTTCTTTATCTCCTCATTCTGCATTACAGACATCCGATACATGGCTATGTTCGGGAGTGGCACATCCTGTTGCAAATGTATCTCATGACGAATCTCTCTCTTCAGTGGTAACCCCTTCGGATCTTGAAACAAATCATCATACTCAGAAATGATGTCAATCAGTTCAGATTTATGCTTAGGGTCACATTCTTCAAAAGATTTAGAGACTTCATCATTTTTCATCTTAACCATCATCAACACAAAGTTCTTACTAGCATTTACCAACCTCTTCATTTGTCCTGTAGAGACTATCGCTAGATTGGTTTTTATCTTATGTGCTCGTATAATATATTCCATACCTTCTTTAAAAAGATGATACTTATTCTGCTCTCTATAAAAAAATGCTTTCCGGTCATACAAATATGGACTCCCAAGTACAATTCCACAAATGTTAAGTGGCACTACATCTAGTTCTACCTCATCCCTAAACTTTTCAGTAATTGCAAATTTTAATACACATTTCCTTGTAACTTGCAATCGTGTATCATTAGTAACCCAACCTAGAGGATAGGGATTTTCATGAGGCACAGTAACTAAATGCAATTTCTTAACCACTTCTTCTGATATCAGATTTACTTGTGAACCACTATCAAACAATGTATCAATCTTTGTGTGATTTGCAATGACACGAACATGAAACAGTGCACTTCTATCTTTATCATTTTTATTAGAAGTAGATGGCAGACTTGTACTTGCACTAGAACTTGATTTTGCATCAATGGGAAGTGAGATACTTTTATCCTTACCTTGGATTCCGACAGCTGTAACCTTTGTTTCATCACCTGAGTCGGATCCCAAGTCTTGAATAGCTGCTGCAGTAGCTTTTGCTTTTCCTTTATCTTTGTTTCCTCTGTACTTCTTTGGCCTTAACTCTGAATGAAGCTTCCAACACTTAAAGACATCATTTCCCTTCTGACAATGCGAACACGTAGGCTTTTCACCCTCTTTCTTAACATTAGCCATCTTCTTTTTCCCCTTATCTTTACCTTTTGATTTGCTGTCAAATTTAAATGACTTCTTCCCAAAAGTATCATTAGCATGCTTACCACTGGCTTCTAAATGGGTAGCTTGAACACATACATCATCCAAATTACTGGGATTAAACATCAACAAGGTATGTTTCAAATAAGAATGCATGCCACCAATGTACTTAAGAAGAGTTTCGTGTGTATCTAATGAAACATTCAATGCAATAGCCCTCTTTCTGAATTCATGAGTATAATATTGAATGCTTTGTCCTTTAGCTTGTCTAAACATTTGCCAATTCATGGTTAATTGATGCATGTGACCTAAAGGATAAAATTGCTTCCTCAATACTTCAATGAATTCATTCCAAACTGAAATAATTTTACCATTCTTTCGAAGATCTTGCTGAATCTTGCTCTCCCACCAAGTAAGAGCCATTCCACTCATTCTCAAAGTGTCCAATTGAATCCTGGAAGGGTCATCATTAATGCCCTGCACCCTGCAATATACTTCAAGCTGCTTGATCCAATTGTCTAATTTTTCAGCATCTACATCTCCATTATAAATAGGTAATTCAAATTTTACATCCAATTTGAAATAAGGCATATTAGGACTTGCATTATGAGAAGAAGAAAAAGTCTGTTTAGTATCAGGAGGATCACCATCACCTCCTGCTCCTTTACCCTTTTCTTTCGGCTTCACTTCTGCATCTCTGGATGAAGATCCTTCTTCTTTCTTCTTCCTTTCTGCTCGTTCATTGAGTAGAATTTCCATCATGGCTTTCATGCTCATAAAAGCCTCTAGAAACTCAATTTCAGAAATGATAGGTTTTTCCCGTTCGGTATGTCCTTCATCTTCCCCTCGTGGAGAAGACATGGTTCTTGAGAATGTTCTCCTGGAGCCAATCTCAGGATCTCCTTCAACTAATTCTCCTTCACCAAGCTTTAACCTAGACCTGGTAAGCATTTACAAACTTTCAAAACCGTCAACCAGCTTTGATACCAAAATATGATCCGTAGGACCTCAACTTTAGTGCATTAAAAGTATGTTGTAAAAGAATGCATGCAACAGGTTAATTAATGGATAGTATTAGCAGAAATTAAATGCTCAGAACAGGAATGAAAACCACAACACTGATAGACAGATACAAGGAAGGAAACACAGAAACAGAGTCACAACCAGAAGTTGATAACGGAGTTCGCCCCCTCCGATGGGCTACGTCTCCGGGTCCCTCTCGAATGGGAATCGATCCAATTAATGGCTTAAAAAAGGTACAAATGGTTCTGGACTCTACAAATCAATTTCAGCAGTATGTACAAAAGTCTGCAAGACCTCTTCTCTGGAATAATACAAATTGGCTTTCAAAAGCAAGGAGAAGCCAAATAAAACAGAGAAGAAAGTCGACTCTTTATAATCACGGGAACTGGATATTAACAGTAAAGTATTCAAGACCTCATCTCTGAAAGTTACACAACTGGACTTCAACAGAAAAAAGAAGCCAAGTATAACTGAGAATAGTCGACTTCAAAAGGAACAGCAAAATGCTCTCTGAAGCTTCTCATCACAGAGAAAATGTTGCACTGTGCTCCCAAAAAACTGCGTCCCCCTCTCTGAACGAACTCCTCTCTTTTATTACTCATCTTTGCCATTACAAAGGAGCCAAAATGCTCAAAGAAATGCGACTGTTCACATTCCAGGAAACGCGACATCAAGGTTGTTCATATGCCTTTCGTCATTATTCCAGCTGTGGCATAACTGCCAAGAAAAGCTTGCCAACTGTTACGAATAAGCTGTGAATATTCTGCCATGCCAAGGATCTAACCTCCGGAACCATACGTAACTGAACTGCAGGAATTTTTATTCAACCGTGCTTCGTCGTTGCGGAAGAGGATAAGCAACGGGCTCCGACGGTCTCAATCGGCTATCGGCTGGTTTTCGAGTCGGAGGCTTTAGTCACTTTGGTTTCTGCCGTTGCGGACTGTCAGTTGTTAAAGTCTCCCAATTTGACTTCTCAACCCGTAAGTCTTGGGCCTCTACCATTGCGGCTGCCGAATCGTTCCATCTCCCGATCCGTTCGAAAGTCCATTAAGATTACGCCGTTGCGGAAGGGAGAAGTCTTTGTGAGCCCCACCGTTACGGAAGAGGAAAGGCTTTCGAGCCCCTCCATTGCAGATGAGGAGAGGTTTCTGATCCCTGACGTTGCGGAAAGGGAAATGCTTCCGATCCCCGACGTTGCGGAAGAGGAAAGGCTTCCGAGCCCCGCCGTTGCGGAAGAGGAAAGGCTTCCGATCCCCACCGTTGCGGAAGAAGATGCTCTTCCCACCTCTGATCTGCGCGGCTTCTTGGTGTATCCGCCGTTCGATTTTTCTCCATGTGCGGCTTCTATGAACCATGTACCATATTGGATCTTCAAAGAGGAATAATCCGCCGGATCAGCAATGGACATGCATGTCCAAAATACAACATGTTCAATCCCACCGTTGTTCTACTCCTCCCATCTCTGCACCCTATCCTGTAACTTCCTATCCGCAGTAACCAAAACACGTCACACGTGCCTGTTACATGACCAGCCTTTCTCCCAAGCCCTCTCTTCTCCTCTCGAACACCTTCCACACTTTTGTTGTAACTCTCCTTCTGCCAGACCATAATTCACTCCTCCAACTAGTATTATCTTCATAATCGTACTCCAGCACTCCATGGTATCCACATCTGCTCCTCCATTCCCTATGTTTTCTCTTCGCTGCTCATGCCTCCCACACTCCGCCTTCTCTTGCCCTTACACTTCTCCCCCATTCTCTACTACTGCTTCAATGTTCCACCACCACCTCCATTCCTGCACATCGCCTCCCTTCCCCTTTCTCGAATCCCTCCTCCTCTCCAGTAGGTTGGGATCAAATAATTACACCTAGTCGAGGAGGGTATATGACACCACAAATTTATGGAGCTCCGGCAGTATACGGTACAATACGTGATTTGATTCACATATAAAGAGAGCTAATTTGTTGGTTTCGCAGGATAAGAAAACTGAAATAAGTGTATTTGATTGGCTCAAAAGAACAACTCCTCGCATACTAAAAATTGAAATGAGGTGTATTTGATCGGCTTAAAAGAACAGGTCCATTTCCAGCACAACAACTATTTGACAACATGCTTGAGTGAGATATGGTGTCTAAAAATGTTGTCATTATGGGATATGCGCAGAATGAACATGATATGGATGCCAACAAATCAGAAAGCCACTTAACCAACATTATAAGCAAACCCATACAATGAAAACAAATCTCAACACCACTCAACCAACAATATGAGGCAAAACCAGAAACATTGATGCCTAGATGAGGCAATTGAGGAAATCAAGATGTTTCCTATTGTGCTAATTGGTTTCATACCTAGCGGCAACGACGAGTTTCAGACTAGGTATTGTTTTCTTTAACCTACTAGGTATTGTTTGAAGATAGTATTGTTTGCTTTAACCTGAAGCAATAGTAAAAATAACGGTTTTATTTTGCAATGCCACTTAACCCCAACAAAGTAAATGGTCATGGAGGGTAGTGGGATACAACACCGGAGCCGAAGGGGAAGAACAACGTCCGAGAATTGAACTGATGTTGAGACTTATCATGTTTTTCAACCAGTTTGTCTATTGTTTCCAGCTGTGCTACTGTGGTTTCATATGTAGCAATGCCAACCTCCAGTTATTGTTTGCTTTATCTTTAGGATTGAAGTAGCGGAAAAACTGATGATCTTTCGACTATTCAATAACAATGATTTCACAATGCTACCTAAACCCCAATGAAGTAAATGACCATGGAGGCTAGTGGGATACAACACCTAAGCCAAGTAGGAGTAAGAAATCATCAGCATTGCGAGGGATTAAATGAGCTCTATGATTCAAATTGATGCTGATATTGAACACCTCGATGCCAAATACATTTTCTTTTAAAGCCAAAGAAAAAGTACATTTTCAACCCTGCGGAATAAATGAAACTAAATCCTCTGCTGCCTCTTAAGTCTCTACTAAAAGATATGAATGAATGAATATGATAGCGGAAGACTCATGTCAAATCTGCCTAGGGGAACCGGGCGACTTCTTCCATCGTGCCAGTAAATGAAGTGACTGACTTCCTCGCTCACTGGCCTTCCTGCCCTCTTCTTAGTCTGCAGGTGACTTCCTCACTCACATGCCTTCCTTCTGTCTTCTTAGTCTGCAGGTAAAGAGAAACTAGTATTCCTTGTCCTTCTAAGTCTGTAGGTGAAAAGCAAGCAACCAAACAATGAAACCAATAGAAAAGAAAATGTAGATTGTGTTCGGAGCCAGCGAAAAAGAAAATGTAGATTGTGTACGAAGCCAGCGGAAAATAAAATGTAGATTGTGTGGGACAAACAGGAGAGATGGTTATAATAATGGTTATAATAAGTACTTCATCCTCGTGTCAATCCCTCATATACGGACTTAGGCATAGAATATCTTGCCATTGCTTTACAATGGCCATGTTGCAGTTGACATGCACGTGACTTGAAGTGTGTCCCGGGCCTCAGGCAAGGAATTCTCTTCCCAAAAAAATAAATGAAAACCATTTTCCAATACATGCCAGTGTTACTTCTTAGACCATTACTACTACTTACGCCATCACGTCGTCAGGTCTTAGGGAACAAATACCCAAGCAAACGTCACCTGCAAAAGACCAATAGAAATTAAGTTAAATCAATATTTAAATAATTCAAAAAATAAATTTAATCAAACCATATTAAAAACATTTGAAAACTAAAAACTTTAAATATGCCTCTCGAATTAATTGACCTAAGCGATTCATATATATTCCCTGTCGGGAACATAATGATCCATTTTCTTGTGACTTTGTCTTATTTGATAAGGCTGAGGAAACAAGGCCATAAAATGTTCAAACCTAAACTTAGTCACATGTACTTTAAAGGCATTGGAAGCATTTCATTTTTATTACCTTTTTAACCATGTACATGGAAATTCCCTTTATTTTTATTTTCTTCTTTTTTATTTTTATTTTTCATCTTCATGTTTTTTTCTTTTATTTTTTACTCTTCTTCCAAGACAATAAGTTACTTCACTGGAGCATCTATTATAGAAAGGATGAATCCATGTCATGCCCTTTGGGAAGAGGTATGATTATCATTAACTATAATATAATAAATATAGATTTTTTATTTTACACGATGATAAATATTATATCAATATAATAAATATAGAATATTGACTTCAAGTACAACATAGATGATTATATATCATATCATCACAGTGTTAGAATTTTAATGTTTCCAATATGATTATGTTATATCTTCAAACAATTTGCATTATATCACAATCACCATATGCAATAGGATCATTGAAAGAAACACAAGCATAACGACAGAATAGATACAAAGATTTTTCCTCTAGGAAACCACAAGGGAGAAAACCCAACAACTTCTTCTGTATAGATTTAGTCAACAAGTAAAATTCCAAACCAAGATAAGATGACCCCAAAAGATAAGAGAAGCTTCTTCTTCTTCCCAGCAAACTTCTTCATCGCTCTCTTGCGCACTTGCTTTAGCAAACTTATGTGTCAAAATGAGAGGAGTCTCTCCTCTATTTATACTCAACACGTGACTTTTACCCTAACTGGGCCGACTTCTCTTTCTAACTAGGCCAAGTTATCTAAGGAGACTCAAAATAACATTTATATAATAATTATTTTGGGAGTTATTGAGCTGACTTAGAATTGAAGGTTTACATTGATTTTTTCAATAATTTCACATGATCAAATACATCAATAACATCCCTTGAAGGAGGTATAACAATAATACAATAAAATTACAATAAGACTATCTTTTGAAGTTACACAATATTCAACACTCCCTCTTAACAAGTAAGGTTTTTTTTCTATAACAATCAGCATCACTAGACATCATCATTGGATATCATCACAATTATTGCATCTCCATACTCAAGCCATTGACTTGTGACATATCTCGAATCTATACATCACTATAAGTTCTACAGTTCCATCCCTTTTTCATGCTAGATGTATATCACACATATCTCTATAGTTCTGTGTCTTTTTCATGTTGGATATAGTTTCCATATATATCTACAATGCTATCCCTTTTTCATGTTGGATGTAGCTCCCAAGTATCTCTATAGTGCCATCCCTTTTTCATGCTGGATGTAGAAATCACATGTCTCTAGAGTTCCAGTCCTTTTTCATGATGGATGCATATATTTACAATGCTAACCAATTTTCATGTTGGATGTGAATCTCATACATCTCTACAATACAATCCCTTTTTCATGCTGGACGTAGAACTCGCATGTCTCTGTAGTGCTGACCCTTTTTCTTTGTGGATGCATATATTTACAGTGCCAACTCTTTTTTATATTGGATGTAAATCTCATACATATCTGTAGTGCCATCCCTTTTTCAAGATGGATGCACATCTTTATAGTGCCAGCCATTTTTCATGTTGGATTTAAACTTCACACATATTTGGCAGTTCCAACCCTTTTTCATGTTGGATGTGAATACTATTCATCTTCCACAATGCCATCCATTTTACATGATGGATGTGAATACCACTTATCTGCATCAGGGACTCATCACTCCCTATTATGATGGACACTGATATGGGAAACTCCAACCTTGTTCCCGAAGTACTCAAAATTCACTCTTGATAGAGGCTTGGTCAACACATTTTCTATCTAATCGTCCATCACAATATACTAGAGATCCATTGCTCCTCTCTACACCATACCCCTTATATAGTAGTACCTGATCTCGATGTGATTCGACTTGTCATGAAGCACGGGGTTCTTGAACAACTTCACACAACTCTGGTTGTCACTGAACACATAAGTCACCTCTAACATGAGATCAAACAATTTTGCAAGTATCTTTTGAAGAAAAACCACCTCAAAGATAGCTGAACAAGCTGTAATGTACTCTACCTTGTCTGTACTTAGTGCCACACTCGCCTGCTTCCTACTAAAGTAGGAAATCATGCCAAACCCCAAACTAAAGTAGCTCCCTAAAGTGTTATTCCTATCTGTGACACTACCAACCCAAACTGAATCAACATAGCCTTGCAGGATAATTCTATGATCCGTTTCATATCTAATTCCATAATCAATCGTACCCTTTAAGTACCTCAACACATTCTTTGCAGCAATCAGGTGAACACATATTGACTCTACCATGTACTGGATCAATGTGTTCACTACAAATCATATATCCATCCTCATGTTCGTCAAGTACATCAACAAACCAATCATCTAGATGTATATTGTGGCATCAACTATCTCTAAAGTAGTAACACACACAAAATTCAAGTATGATGCCATCAATGTAGCCATGGCCTTGCAATCCATCATATTGAATCTATTTAGGATATCTACTGCATATTTTTCTTGAGTAAGGAAAATATCATCTAGATTCTTCCATACCTCAAGCCTAAGAAATAGTGCATCATTTGCAGGTCTTTCAACCTGAACTCTGCAGAAAGCTTCTTCTTCATTTATGCAATTAGATTTGTGTCACCTATCAAGAAAAATCCATTTACATACAATAGTAGTACCATTGTTTTTCCATCGTCAACATTAAAATAAAGGTTGGAATCAACTGTACTCTTGGTACACATGTTTTTCCATCTGTCCTATTGTACCATGTCTTGGGTTCCTATTTCAAACCGTACAAGGCCATCTTCAGTTTGTGTTGTAATCTCACAGATCACATAAGGTTACCAATAATACATAAAATATACAGAAATATACACAGATGCAAGAGACAAGAACTGATAACATGAACAGATTATATTATTCTCAATAGATCATACAAAGCCAAGAACTGAACTGTGTTCTTGTGTGGCTCAACAGCCTAATATACATGTTTACAAACAGTTACAATCATAACTACCTGTCGGTTCACCGAACCGACACGACTATTAGTTAACAGACTAACTACTGTGTTTACTCAGCCGACCGACGTAGTCGGTCTCTCGACTTAGTCGGCTGATCGACTAAGTCGGTCTTCGTTCAAGTCGGCTTATGTCGACTTGCTCCTTCTACATCTCCCCCACAAACAAAACATTTCTTCGTCCCGAAGAAAGAGGGAGGTAAAATCAAAATACACGAGAAGTACAAGAATTAGATTTGCAAAAAAAAGGAG
>LPNX010824506.1:821340-858139 GCA_001517045.1 Pseudotsuga menziesii | reverse complement strand
AGCCTGGAGCCCTTCTCTCCTAGATCTCTTCTCTATCTCTATATTGCCTTCTTACAATATACTCTCTCTCTCTCTCTCTCTCTCTCTCTCTCTCTCTCTATCAATCCCTGTGGATTGTTACAATACAAAATAACAGTAAGCTAACAGACTACTGATAATCTAACTAGCTGGATGGCCTAAAATGCCCAAAATGCCAATCTTTTACAATACAAATTATATCCCTTTATAGGCGGCCCGAAGGTCTCGCCATTACAACACTGTGGGCCTGTCCCAACAGTAACCCAAACCCTAACTAGTGACAGTCGGCATATCTGTACTTGGGGTAGCCGCTTTCTATCACACCACTGCTCTCTGCAGTCTTCCATGCTTCCCGGCACTGACCATGGGTACTATGCACCGCTTCCCTTCTTCTGTCCTTCGTCTTCAATACCTCAGCCTCGTTGCTCCTTTTCCTTTATGAGGGTAGCTGATCCCTTCTGTCTTCGTCATTTCCTTCAATGCAGTGGTTGAGCTCTTTCTTCTCGATTGCTCAGGTACTATCGTCTTCTTTGACTTCTTTGTTCCAACAGTCACAGTTTTTGGCTCTGCTCTGCAGCTAGAAACATGCTATGGCGTCGTAGCTTCACCTTATCTCTTCATCTTCTCCAAACTGTCTATCCGCTAAAATGGCAGCTTTTCTTGTAGCTGCGGGACCCTGCTCCAATAGTCCCCTAACACTTACTTGTGGCTCGTCCCCAAGCCACTACCAACAGGCTTCTCCTATTGTAGCTTCTCCTTGGCTTCCTGCGAAGTGCACTAAAGCTTGTCCCAAAGTCCTGCGACTTCGTTCTCCATAGTTGCGACCCGCTCTTTTTAGTTTCTGTAACTTAGTTCATTGGGCTCTCTTATATTTCCTTCCCTCATTGTCATGCTCTTGCTTTTGTCGCTTACGAGACCTTTTAATGCTCTCCAGGTCTTGAGAAGTCTTCCACAGATATCCTTTCCTCTTTATCTGGGTTAGAACTTTTATCACAAGGAAAATCTATATCTTCCAGCCTTCTCAACATTTCATTCAGTCTGGAGCCTACTTATGTGAAAGGTATACAAACCAACAATTCCCTTCCGAGAACAAGCCCCTGTCTGCATCTTGAAGTTCTGCTTGTTCGGTTTGTTTTCCCTTTCAATTTTCTTCTCAGCAACTCGCTCCAGGTATTCATGCTGCTTGGGTTCCACATATTTTCATTCCTGACCTTTGGAACCGCTTGTTCTTCTCTTAGCTGATGAGATAGGTCATCTCCCTTCTCCCGTTGCTTTCTTTTTCTCATTTTTACTTTCTTCCTAGCGGGATATTTCTTCTCATCATTCCGCTACTCTGCTTTCTTATCTTCAGTGATCGGTTCGGCTTTCTTCTTTTCTTCAGCAGAGACTTTGATGACATCTTCTACATCCTGCACTTGATTCCTCATCCTTGGAAATTGTCTTACCTATGATATTCCTAATTTCACAACCCTGGGCGGCGTCGCCATAGCGGTCACACGGCCACCATACTCGAAGCGTCTCAGACTGTCTTCTAAAGGTTCCTCCTCGGGAAGAACCCACTCAGTATTATACCTTGGATTGGCAATGGCTGTAAACTCTAGAAATCACAGCACTCTGTAACTAAAATTAGCTCTAGACAGGGGAAAATTAACACTGCACTCTATAGCTCTCGGCTCTCTGCAAAAGTAACCCTCCCGACTGAATAATTTCTGCTTTTATACTGAAGGCGGTAATCCCGGACGCAATGGTCATCTAGACTAAACCCATCGGTCGTATTAATTGCTTGGATGAGACCACACCCGTCATTTCGATCCTCAATAAATGCTGAAATCCGATCAATTTTCCTCGAAACGTGTGTGTGCAGGCGCCAGTCTCGTCGAAGATTTGCCAAATCTGGAAAAATTGATTATGCCGTGCCAAATCTACGGTAAGGTATACCGGTAATTTCCTCATTAACTACCTATCAGACGATGACTTGACTAGCCCTCTGTCTCGATACAAAACTGGGTACATGGCACGGAGAAACATCACGCTGCTGCGATGCAACACTGTATCACTTGCTCAAAACAAACTTACACGTGTCTTCTTTTTTTTTGAATCAAAATGAACCGTCCTTATGCGATTCCTTATACTTAGAATACCTACCGGTGTAGACTAATTCCCAGTGCGATGCCTCCTTTCAACTACACTGGACATCTGCACAATTCACGACTCTGAATTAGGGCTGAGAGGTGGAGTGGCTGTCACTATAAAGCTTAAGCCTACTTCCATTGATCATCGTGGGAAGATGCTCCCCATTCAGTTTGCTGAGCTGAACGACTCCTCCCTCTGTGAATTGTTGTATCTGATATGGCCCCAACCAATGCGTCTTGAACTTCCCTGGAAACTTAAGAAATTTACTGTCATAGAGGAGTACTAGGTCTCCAATCTGAAGAGTCTTACTCTTAATGTGCCTATCATGCCAAGCTTTTTCTCGTGCCTTCTGCACTTTCTGATGGAATCCCGCGTTGAATTTGTCTTCCTCTAAGGCAAGCAGCTGCGTTAGCCTCTCATCCACCGTGTCTGTATCATCCATTTCATTGATCTAAGCAATTATTAAACTGGGAAGGATATACTCCATAGGCATAACAGCCTCCTGTCCATACACCAAGCTGAAAGGTGTGTGTCCTTTAATTTTCTTGCATGTAGTCCTATATGCCCATAATACAGCGTTAACTCTGAGGTCCCAATCATTCCTTTGGCTGTTGCATATCTTAGTAAGAGCGTTTTCTAAAATCTTGTTAAAGGCCTCCACCGTACCATTAGCTTGTGGGTGGTAGGGAGTGCTCTTATGGTGTTGTGTCTGGAATTCTTCCGTCAAGGCCTCAATGGTGCGATTCAAGAAGTGTGTGCCTTGATCGCTCATCAAAATTACTGGGCATCCAAATCTAGTGATGATGTTTTCAAAAATGAACTGTGCGGCTGTAGCAGCATCATAGTTTCTTACTGCTTTGGCCTTGGCCCACCTGGTGAGGTACTCTATTCCAGTGATGATATATCTCACTCCAGTTCATTTTCCCGGTGGGTTGATAGGACCCACAAAGTCTATAGCCCACTTGTCAAATGCACGCAACGTAACCTGCGGTCGTAGTGGCATTTCATCTCTCCGCAAGGGTTTTCCTACCCTATGGTAGATATTGTAGCATCTACAAAATTCCTTAGTGTCTTTGTGTAACATGGGCCACCATAATTATGCAGTCAGGATTTTCTGCGTAGTCGACTTTCCAGCGAAATGACCTCCTGCGGTACCTGAATGTGCTTCTCTGATAATAGCCTCTTTTTCATGCGACATCACACATCTGCGCAGGACTTCATCTGGACCTAACTTATATAGCTGTCCTGCGATTAGGGTGAAGTCTGCTGCTTTAACAACCACTGCCTCTTTTGGTGCTTGGTAAACTCCTCAGGTGCCCTTCCTGTAGTGAGAAAGTGAATGATATTAGCATAGTACTCATCTGCGACCTGAATAGAAAACAATTGCGCATCTGGAAAATTGTCCTCTAGATTACTTGGATCTTCTCTTGAGTCTATTTGCGACAGATGGTCAGGTCCAGCATTCAATCTTCCTGGTTTGACAATGATTTCAAAATCATACTCCTGAAAGAGGAGTAACCATCTGCAGATTCTTCCCCCTAACACTGGCTTATTGACCAGATACTTTAATGCGGAATGGTCAGTAAACATCTTGAACGAGGCACCCAACAAGTAGTGCCTGAACTTCTGTAGCGCGTACACCATAGATAAGCCTTCTCTTTCTGTCGTGGTGTAGTTCTTTTCTGCTGTCGACAGCTTTCTGCTGGAGTATGCGATAGGATGATCGATACCTCCTTCTCCTGGTTGTGTTAAAACAGCCGCTAGTGCGATGCCGGATGCATCCACATGTGCATGAAACGGTTTAGTCCAGTCTGGGAATACTAATATGGGTGCTATAACCATCTTCTCTTTAAGTGTGTTTAGACTCTGCTAGCATTCCTCGTTCCATAGGAATTTTACATCTTTCTTTAACAGTTTTTCCATCGGTGCTATGATCTTTGCGTATCCCTTGATAAATTTTCTATAGTACCCGATATGAACAAGTACTGTTCTCAATTGTTTGACTGAGTTGGGTGCTGGAAGATTTACAATGCTGGAAATCTTTGCGGGATCTACCATCAAGCCTTGCTTGCAAACAATGTGACCCAACAAAATACCAAATGGCACACATAATATACATTTTTTCAAGTTCAGAGAAATCTGGTACTGCCTACATTTCTCTAACATTAGTCTTAAATCTCCTATGTGCTTGTCAATTAATCCAAAATAGTCCAATCATCAAAATAAACTTCTAGGAATTTATGGATGTATTCCTTAAATACAGCAACTACTACTCTAGAAAAGATAGCTGGTGCATTCTTAAGACCAAAGGGAATCACCGTATACTGGAATGAGCCCCATTATGTTGCAAACGTGGTCTTATGGCGATCTTCTGGGTGGATCCTGATCTGGTGATAGCCTGAAAAGACATCAGTGAAGGAGTAGACCTCCTGTCCTCCCACATTATCTAATACTTCATCAGTGAAAGGTGTCGTGAATGGATCATGAAGCGATGCGTCGTTGAGTTTACGTAAGTCGACACAGATACTGATGTCTCCTTTGGTTTTCTTCTCTTGCATGACCATGGGACTAACCCATTCGCTCTCTTCTACGGGCTCAATGATGCCTGCTACTAGCATCTTATCGATCTCATCCTTAACTTTTTCTTTGTAGCGCGGATTCAATCTATATGGACGCTACTTGACTGGTCTAGCATCCTCTTTCAGTGGTATCCTCATTACTCCCAAGTCTCCAACTATTCCCTTCATTTCTGTGAACTTGGTGGGAAATAGGTCCTAATAGTCATGTAGAAAGTCTGCAATCTGTCCAACTGTTTCATCGGTCCAGTAGTCTCCAATAGAGGTAAACTTTGGTTCTGTGTCTGTGCCAATATTGATCTTTTTAATCTTGAGCGGCTCTGTGATTTCTGGAGTCTGTAGCTTCGGTCCATCAACATCACGAGTCCCTTCTGACTCCGGAATGTTGATGTTGCGAGGATCCTCATCCTCCTCCTCTGGTTCTGTTCCAAAATTGTAGCACTCAAGCACATCTTCTAACTGGATGGCCCACTCAGGTTGGGTTTGTACTGATAGGGTAGAACCCTCAAATATCTTAACCTTTATTATCTCTAGGGCCTTATCAACATTTGGATACTCATATTCAAAATCGAAGGTGAGTAGAAAGTTGTCTATTAGAAGTGGCCATGTAATCATTCCCTTGCGTAATTCAGTCTCTATGTACCAGTTTCGTGGAACTGGGTCCAAAGTGTGAATGAATTGGTAAACCCATTCATCCTCAGGAATGTCCGACCAATTCTGTTCACATGTCTGAATGTGTGTCCTGGGGTCACTTTCTCCTGTGTATCTCTGCTAGATATACTCTCTGTCGGTAGAGAATCTGATTGCCATCAACCTCTTAAGATCATCCCATGATGCGATATTCTCTTTATGTGCATACCACCATCATGCAGGCGTGGCTCGTACTGCAAGGTCCATAGCTGCAATTCTCTGCTCGTGAGGGATTTGTTGTTCAAACTGCATGAGAAAGTCTTGAATGTCTGTTATACCATGAAATGATGGAATCTCGTTGATCTCTGTGCCAATCCATCACAGTGACTTAGTCATATACGCACATCTGCGTGCTGAGACTTCGTAAAGTCTGTTCTTCCAGTTCTCTAGACCAACATCCGAATCCGATGCGCATGAGCTGTCGCATCGCCAACTAATGTTCCCTTCTGCAGTTGGATTGATGTAGTCGCTCTGGTTCATAGTCATTTGATAGAGACTGTCCATGTTACGTCCCTCTTCCTCTGCTAGGATAGGTTCAATGTATCTAGGACCCTGAAGAGGATCTAACGGTGCGATGACTCGGATCTGCGCGTCCTCAAAGGTCATTTGTCTTCTCTTTAAGTCGATAACGACCATGTTACCAATCACCCAATCAATGCCTAGTAGTACTGGATATGGTCTACTATCGCCAATAATTTCTATAACTTCAAAGTCCGTAGAGCTGCGAACTCCGTTAATGTCAACTGGCACCTGTGACAATCGACCCAGGGGTGATACCCTCTGTTGATTAGCTAATCGCAGATGGATAGGCGATCTGACTAACTTAGGGCTACCCATCTGTTCCCATGTCTGCTTAGTCAGAACATTTACCTCTGATCCTAGATCTAGGATGACCTCGTCCATTTCAAATTCTCCAACCTGTGCTGTGAGTCGCATCTCTCTTCCTGTTCTTGTATGTCCCCTAATACTATGAATAGCACGTTGTGCACTGCTCACGGAAGAATATGGCTGACACTGATCTATGATGCGTTGAAGTTCTCCAATAGCTTGCTCATTTATCATGAGTTTTAAACAACTGTGCAGGAAGTATTGTACACTTCCTGCTAACTCGTCTTCGTCGCAAGCGCCCGATGTGGTAGCCTGTGATGTCTGGTCAGGGCTAACGCCACAAGGTGCTTGCTGCGGTATGCCCCTAGACGGTGGTACCTATGATCCTGATTGCATAGGGTCATCAAAGAAAGTCTTATCTTCCTGAAATGTCTGTTTGTTCTTCTGTAGGTCAAGTGGTGTTGCTTTGTTAGGAGCTTTACACACCCACTCCTGACTTGTGGTCTTTTCAGTAACCTGCGATGTCTCATTGGTGGAAACACCACTGCGAGTCACAATGTTGACTCTTATTTCTGGTTCGTCCTACTCAGCAGCAATAAACTGGATGTTCTGGTGTACTGCTGGCTTAGGTTATCTGATCTTAGCTATCAAGGTAGGATAGTCTTCTATAGCGTGATCGTAATATTTGCAATAGTTACATGTGGTGGTAGGGCTCTGACAGTCCCTAGCATAATGTCCTACAACTCCACAGTTGTAACAAGTGACTAGTCCGCGACCACGGCCAAAGCCTCTGAATCCTCCTCCACGGCCAACATAAGCCGGATCATGCTGTGGTCCTGCTGCTTGACCCTGTGTTTATGATTGAACTCTGTACAGGTCTTGCTTTGCTCCGACCATGAGATCATAGGCTCAGCAATCGTGTTCATCATGGCCTACTAACTTACAGAAGACGTAGTATAAGTTCTTAGGGGTCTACACATACTTCTGAAGTAGAGGGCACTGGTGAGGTAGATGTCCTCTTGTTTTGCATATTTCACACCACGGCCCATGGGTCTGTGGTAAGGGGTTAGGAACCCCGGTTGCTAGATATTCTACAAAGACTAGACAATTATTTTTAGTATGGCCTTGTGCTTTACACTTTACGCACCATATGTCTTGCGCAACCTCTTTCCCTTTCTTAAGTTCATGCATTTGTATCGTAAGATTAGCCAACTGGTTTTGTAGATTTGTCATACCTATGCTAGTTTCAGCTAGAGGTGAAGCCTCTAGTTTCATCACCATCTCCAACGCGTCGTCCTGCGTCTGGAGTTTCTGCTGCATTAATGGTAGTCTGATGTGAGGGAGCAGCGCTGCAATAAACCATTCCTTATGCTACTTCGGTGCAAACTCAAAGCTGACTTGGTCTATAAGGGCTTTAAATTTCTGATCGAAGTCCCACATTGACTATGTAGGTAACTGTTTGATGTCTTTGAGCTCTGTAATGCACTGTGACTCAGACTTAGGTTTCTTAAACTCTTTAATCATGGCAATCCTGACCTAGATAAGTGTTCTGAGTACCGTCAAGGTAACCGCTGAGGTATAATTCATATACCATGTTAAGGCTCGTTCTCTTAGTGTGGTGACCAACTGTACAAGTTTACTATTATCACCATTGATTGCTTTAATGGTCCACACGGCTTCACATAGAAACCAATGCTGCTCTGGGTCCTCTGCCCATGTACCCTTAAAGATAGGTAGCTTCATATCATCCCCCATTCTATTTCTACATGGTGGGTGTTGATTTGCTGTGTTACTACCATTCGGCGGTGTAGGTGGAGGTGATGTAGCGGTAGTATGTACTGTCTGCGAGCTACTAGATGGAGTTTCTACAGGATTGCTCTGAGTCCCGATCTGTTTCTGTGGGGTATAAGGGTGGTAAGGGATACCCCCTTCTGTTTTGTCTATGGTATTGTGACTCTGTTGTCTAGTATTATCTGAACTATCTTCAAATATGGGAGAGCTGAAATCTACTTTGTATTTCTTTCCACTACGTGTACGTCCAATGTCATCAAAATCACTTTCAAACTCTTGTGACATTACTATCTTTACTTATTCATCTGAAACTAGATCCATTCTTCCTTTTTCATATAATAGCGTCTTAATGGACAAGTTTAAATATTTTAGGTACTTACCGCGATATCCTTTGAAGAAGTACTGCTCAGCCTCGCTGAAGCTTTTTCTCTGGTCAACTGCAAACTCTGTGATGAAGCCTTCTAGCACACTCGCAAGCCAGAAGTCTACTGTCCTCGTAATGGGATTATCAAGATTCTTCATGGTCTGAATCAACTCCGGTGTCCAGACGATGTTTCTTTTCTTCTTGAATATGTTCTTATCAGTCAACTTTGATAACCAGTCGTAAAGCTCGTTTCCAAAGGTCGCAAAAAATATCGCATGCAGGTCTGTAATGATATGTTTTTGTAACCAGTCCTCTGTACTCAGTCTAGGACTCTTGTTCTCTCATTCAACGAACTCTCTTTGGTTAGACACAACCCACTCGTTGAGTTCGTCTCTAGTGGGATGCCAACAGAACATATGTGCTCAGTTTGTTCAAAACCGGCAACGGAACCATTTGTTGGTCGTCTGGGCAGACCCGGGTTTACTATATTGAACCAACAACACCCCTAGCTCACCGGCCCTTTCGACGACAGACTACGGAGCGGCCTGAAGTCTCACCTGAAGTGATTCTAATGGGTTGGTCGAGGACTCAAGTGTCTCAACCAGGTTCTGTATGGCATCCTGTGTGCGTCTCGCAGCCCTTCTTAGCTCGTGAGACCGTTCTTTCCTCTCTGCGATGCGATGCGTAGTTTCCTCTTGCTCGCAACGACTCCAACCTCTATCGCATCGCCGCACCCAGGGCAACACCTAACTCTATCCTACACTTGCTTCTCAACCCACGGTATCGCGCACCGCAGCTCCTTTGTTGGTGCGATATTTCCTCCCTGTGATATCCTACCACTGTGACTCAACGTACTTATCTTACCGGTGTTAACTCACTGGACACAATGCGCAAAGCTGTTTTATACTGCGACTCTTAACTATCTCAAGTGAAACTTACACAAATCCTTATATAGAATACCTAAAGACTTCAACTTGCATTTATCCTTTTAATATGCAATGAACTGAATAACATACACATACATTTACTGTAAGCAAAGTTCATGTAATGAATGACAGATATAACAAGTAAATACAATCACATGAATCAAACACATAACACTCTGATTTTACATGGTTCACTTCTAGGATGGAAGTTACATCCATAGAATTGTGTTTCTATATTATAACTTGAGAGAGGTACACAGTTCTGCTACACCGCATATGCAGCTAGAGATCTTCTGGGTAACTCCACACTCAGCCTGGAGCCCTTCTCTCCTAGATCTCTTCTCTATCTCTATATTGCCTTCTTACAATATACTCTCTCTCTCTCTCTCTCTGTCTATCAATCCCTGCGGATTGTTACAATACAAAATAATAGTAAGCTAACAAACTACTGATAATCTGACTAGCTGGATGGCCTAAAATGCCCAAAATGCCAACCTTTTACAATATAAATTACATCCCTTTATAGGCGGCCTGAAGGTCTCGCCATTACAACACTGTGGGCCTGTCCCAACAGTAACCCAAACCCTAACTAGTGACAGTCGGCATATCTGTACTTGGGGTAGCCGCTTTCCGTCACACCACTGCTCTCTGCAGTCTTCCATGCTTCCCGACACTGACCATGGGTACTATGCACCACTTCCCTTTTTCTGTCATTCGTCTTCAATACCTCGGCCTCGTTGCTCCTTTTCCTTTATGAGGGTAGCTGAGCCCTCCTATCTTCGTCGCTGCCTTCAATGCAATGGTTGAGCTCTCTCTTCTCGGCCGCTTAGGTACTGTCGTCTTCTTTGACTTATCTGTTCCAATAGTCACGGTTTCCGGCTCTGCTCTGCAGCTAGAAACATGCTATGGCGTCGTAGCTTTACCTTATCTCTTCGTCTTCTCCAAACTGTCTATCTGCCAAAATGGCATCTTTTCCTGTAGCTGCGGGACCCTGCTCCAACAAATATATGTATATCACATGATTTCATTCTACTCAAAATGGTGTTTAGAGTATTGTCGTACCACCCAATTAACATATGGTAAAGTTTAATATACGACTACACTATATTATTAGGATAATGTTTACTTTGTGATAACACTATGTCATTGATAGCAATGGTTGGTACTTAATCCAAAAACGGACTTAATATATGGTTTATACGTGACACAGAACTTGGTCAACATAATTCCTTCGTGATAATAATCTAGTGACTAGGTTAATATAATACATGATGTAAATGATTAGAGGTTTGGTTACATATTATTGGGTTGTCGTTATAGTTTAACCCACGTTGCAAAGATCAAATGAATAATATAATGTCTCCATGCAGGAAATATGGATCACGACCCTCATTGTTTGAATAAATTTATGGCTACATGGTTGCATCCTCTCCACATGTGGAAGATATAAAATAATCTGGAAACCTAACCTAACGCATTATTGTCTCATAGTTTACGCTGGCTCCGGTGTTGCTTTGGCTCGTCTCCCATGGCCGCCGTCGTTCTCCTAGTTACCATCACCTTATACCTTGACTCTGTGCTGCCTCCATTCTCCAATGAGCGGTTTTGATTGCTCGTTCTTTCTCTGTCAAATGTAGATTGATTCTTCCTACCACCTTCATTTCGCTGCCAAGGAAACCTTCATCCCAAGCCCGCGTAGTTTGGTTATTTCTTCAGTTCTCCTGCTCAATTCTTCATAGCTCGCTACTGTGTACAGTTCTGAGAGTTGTTGTTTTCCCCACTGCACCATTTATAGGTGACAGTGCTGGTGAATCCGTTCGCCATACTCCCAGTGACAGGTAAAAGTCATAAAGGACATTTCTTTCATTTTACTGCAAGTTTTATTATAGTATACTTTCAAACTTATACTCGTAAGATAATTTTACTGACAGGGTTTACCATTACTGCAGGTACTCGTTGAAGTGAAGCTTGCACAAGGGTAGGAAGAGAGCCTTTGTGAAGGTCG
Source organism: Pseudotsuga menziesii (assembly GCA_001517045.1). Classification (NCBI taxonomy): domain Eukaryota; kingdom Viridiplantae; phylum Streptophyta; class Pinopsida; order Pinales; family Pinaceae; genus Pseudotsuga; species Pseudotsuga menziesii. The sequence goes on along the minus strand of LPNX010824506.1, from coordinate 846,808 downwards.
TGGCTCAAGGCTCAAACTCGGGTAAGCCCCGTGGTCTGAAAGATGGGTTCTCTCCTTAAATGCGGTTGGGGTGGTCGTTGGACTCACCCAGGGTTTGAATACCCTTTCTCGTCTTGCCATGAGTTATGCTATGCTTCTACTGTTTACATGTTGTTATAAGCATGTTTAAAATTAAACCCTTGATAGGGTGGATGCACTTTGTGAGTGTAGTGCTTTTGGTCAAAACTTGGCTTCACAGTCAGTTTTGGTTGTACTCTTTGCAAAGGTAGCTTCACTACAACTTGTTTTGGTTGTTAGCCATTTATGCTATACTCTGTATAATTTAGGGTTTATACCCTTTTTTAATATTAAAGAAGTTGAACTCTGTTGAGTATTTTATCAGGTTTTTATATATTAAATTTTTGAAGGCTGGTACTCACAGCCGTGATGTAAATCTTGATTATTTGATGTAATACACAGGTTAGGGTTTGACCTGTAAAACCCTTGTTTGGTTTATAACACTCCTATGTTAATAATTATGTTGTTTCTCTCTTTTAGTCTATCCATCCTTAAAGGACTGAGAGTGGATTATTTGACTATTTAAGATGATTACAAAATTTATACGAGAAAGGATTATTATATCTTTAATAGTAATGTATTGTTTCTCTCTTTTGGTCGAAGCTTGGCTTCACAGTCAGTTTTGGTTGTACTCTTTGCAAAGGTAGCTTCACTACAACTTGTTTTGGTTGTTAGCCATTTATGCTGTACTCTGTATAATTTAGGGTTTATACCCTTTTTGAATATTAAAGAAGTTGAACTCTGTTGAGTATTTTATCATGTTTTTATATATTAAATTTTTGAAGGCTGGTACTCATAGCCGTGATGTAAATCTTGATTATTTGATGTAATACATAGGTTAGGGTTTGACCTGTAAAACCCTTGTTTGGTTTATAACACTCTTATGTTAATAATTATGTTGTTTCTCTCTTTTAGTCTATCCATCCTTAAAGGACTGAGAGTGGATTATTTGACTATTTAAGATGATTACAAAATTTATACGAGAAAGGATTATTATAGCTGTAATAGTAATGTATTAGTTTTAAGGGTTTGAACCCCGACATTTAAATGTATCCTGTTATTAATAGACTTTGTTTCTTTTATAAATGCAATTGCACCTGTTAGACAATAATTTTAAAAGAAATTAACCTAAGTATAACCTAGGTTACTACATTACTAGAATTATTAATAAATTATATTTTAATATTTATCATTTATGCTCAAAACATGAGCTAGGGTTTTACTCCCTTTTATTTTAAATAGGATAGTGTTTCCTACGTTATTAACTCGTAATTTTATTACTGTATACAGTTTTTCTTTACTTTGTATTTATAAATTATTAACCTATAATTGTCACTGTTTAACAATAATAATATTATTATTTATATTTATAATACTATTATTTAAGTAGAACATACATTCTTAAGTTTATGTTGGTTCTTGTTTATATAGTGGTTATGACTAAAAGCAGTCTGTAATATTTGTGTTAGTTTAATTGAATTTGTATCTGTGGTTTACTTAGAATACAAGGTTAAAAGAACCTCCATACTTATCAGTATTATTTATATTTACACAGTTCTACAAAAGTATAAAAAAATAGTTTATAGTATTAACTTAAGACCCTAAGTTACTAGGGGCCTTTAGCTATTTAAAACTTAGTAAGAACTACTGTAACCTTTATCATATTATTTAACTATAGTTCAAATAGATACAAGAAGATTATTTGTTACTAAAGAGAAAATCTATCACTACTATATTTATATCTATTCTTAACATAAACTATTAACTTCCAATTGATAAAACTAATTCTTCTATTTCCAAGTAAAAGTACATTTTATGTAAATAAAAACTGTGTAGAAAATAATTGATAAAATTTACCTACTAATGTCAATCAGTACTATGAGTAATATTCTGTATTAACATGCTATTTGCACAGTCTATTTCTAATGACATGTCTGCAAACAAATTAATAATCTTTCTAAAAATCATGCATCTACTGAAAAGTAACATTTCATTATTCTGAACATAAATATTCAATTCATTTATAATTCTATCATATTTTATTTACTTAAACAAACTACTTGTGCTAGAGTATGATCTCGATTACTCCAGATGGGGAAAAACACAGGTAGGACTTATCTTTCATTACAGTACAGATTTAGTCTAGAATAACTAGGAGGATTTAACACAGCATATCATTACATCATTCATTTATTGATCATACATAGAGATAAACTATAACATATGAATTAAAATATAATGAAACCTGTCTTTAAAGCTGGACGACAAGAGCAATGGGAGGTCGTTCCTCCCTACCAACTCCTGGAGAGCGCTCAAACAACAACTTCTCAGGACCCCCGAGCCTATTCTGGTCTTCTTGGCTGGAACTAGGTGGAGCAATCAACAAAGTACCAGTCCTAAGACTCATAACCAACTCTAGATACTGCAGTAAGATCTTTCAGCTGCAAAGTTGTACTAGATCAACTTCCTGCAGTTTACCCCTCAAACACCTTCCTTCAAATTTCCCTTTCCCAATGAATTCCTTGAAGTGCATTCACCTGAATGATTCTTCTCCTGGAATGAGCAGCGTGAGCTCTCTACATTGAGCACTTTTAATAAGATTTCCTAGGTCATTTTGGGTTAGTTGTCATTAATTGAGCCACCCACTCTGATCCCACTTTCTTGGGGGATCATGACCCCAAATGTAGGGAAGTTGCCACCTGCAACATAGGAAGTGTTTGAGGATGCTGCCACTTGTCTTTTTTGCTCTCCACCTATTTCCTTCCACCACTTGACCAGTAACACTCTTTTTAACAGCTCTCTCCCAGGCTGTTGTCTCCACTTTTATTTATTTAAAAATTAAATATTCAGAATTACATTCCACATCCTTGACTTTGCTGAGTCATTGGTTTCCATTTAGCATTAAATTTAACATAATGTTTGAGAATAATATCAAAATAAGATAACATTATTTTACAAAATTGGGGCATGTGACACTCCTCATACAAAAACTGAAATAAAATCCAACGGTTCATTAACATTAAAACCCGCTGCATGGCATTTAGCAGGGGTTTTCTTTTCTGTCTTACCCATTACATAATCTCCAAATGCGTCATCTTTACAAACTCGAACTTTCCAACCAAAGCCCTAGTAGAAAGATGAGAGACCATTTCGAACGTGATGTCTTTTTCCATAACACAAAGAGAACGTCCTTTCCTCACTCTCTTGCTCTTCAACGGCCTTTTAGATCGAAATTTCACCAATGCACAGATAGAAAGGGAACCATCAGAGACAAGAAAATCCTTCCTCAATGAGGGCAAACCCAAGTTAACCTTTCCAACAAAAATCCCCTGATCCTGCCCCTATTCACAACTATCACGAAAAGAAAAATGCCACAACACAAAATCCACCATACACAGAGGGTTAGTACACACCCTACCACCCAAAGGAAATTTCAATGGAGAGACCTACCATAGGAACAACAAGGCATTACATAGGGCAATGCTTTGAACCACTAAGGAGTTAATAACTAAATTCCAATTCCTTTAATTTTACATAGCCCTGTAGAGAGGACTTCGAATGCTTATCAATTTCAATTTGATGAAAGCAACGATCCCTATATTTGATTATTTAAATTATAAGAAATATATATTATTAGAAGGTAAGTAAATTATTTTTAATCCCATTAGGGATATCCAGCAAAACAGTAAAGCTAATGGAGCTTGGCAACTAGGCCAAAAATACCTGGAAATCTATACTGAAAAAAATGAAAATAAAACATTTGTCATAAATATTATGCAGGTATCATAAATAATAACGAGGTACGGGTCCGGGGTGAGAAAGTATTTTCCTTTTAATTTGACGGTTAAACTTACACAACTGTCACAAATCTTTGGTCTGAAATATTCTGGCATTGATACCAATTTTTGTCTGATACATTGATGAAAAGAGAAATGAAATTAATTTTTGTTTGAAACATTAAATTTAAAGTAAAACTATTTTTTGTTGAATGCCTTGTTCTTCTACACAACAAATTTTGATTAGATATGCAGACGAAGTCCATGCAACACTTAAGGTTTGCAATTTGAAAACTAAATGGTTGAAAACAGTTTGTTATTTGCAAAATATTAACAGTTCATACATTAAGTAGGTTTCTATGTAAATGCAAAGATCATTTGAAAACTAAAAAGTTGAAAACAGATTGTTATTTACATAATATTTAACAGTTTGTTATATTTGTATATCAAAATTATAGTGAGTTGAAGATGTTTTTCTCTAAGTTTTTTGAACATAGGAATACAATTTTAAAACAAACTATTTAATTAGTTTTTTTTTTCCATAAACCAAAATTTGATCTCAGCGAAGCTTAACTACCATTATCATCAGTAACAATTCATACCTGAAGTATGTGAAACTTCTATGTAGAGCATTTAGGGTTTTCCATTTGAAAACTATAAAGCAATTTGTTTTTTTATATGATGACATTGACAACTCGTATGACAGTGACCATATGGAGCTGTTCATTTTGTTGACTAGTTGCATTGATTATCTATTCACAATCCTAAAAATCTTAGGAGAAACACTGCAATGCTCTAATTATTCAATTTTTTCCATTTTCTGTGTCTCCTCTTCGCATTTCCTGTGTCTCCTTCCCTGCGTTGCATAAAAACCTTTGAGCTTATTTATCGGTACGGTGTCCTGCTTTATGGAGATTTAATGCAGTAAAGTAATCGTACTGGCAGTGCTCATTGAAATGTTATTTCCCGCATAGGAATGTGTGAGTTAGATTCGATGGCTTCTATTCCTTCCATTTTGTCACTTAGTGGTATATTTCTATATGAATATGGTGACCTGGTTTTAGTCCTATGTGTCTCTTTTCATGACTGCAAATGCTCTTATAACTGGGTCTGTTTTCTTGAGAATACCAGTGTATTCATCTATGGGATTTGGATTTTGATTTGGTTTCACTTCTATTACCACCCTCTTCTCAAAACAGATGATCATGTTCGACAGTTTGAAGGATCAAATGGTCTAGAAGAAGTAATTTACACAGTGCACTATTAAATTCAGCTATAGCTTTAGCAATGATTTTATTCAATAATTGTGTTACTCAATATAGATAGAAGCATACAATATTGTTCATGGAACTCACTCATTTCTCTGGAGGTTTAGTTTTTAGTTTCTGAGATTTTTATGCTCAACGTGTTTCTTTGTGCATTCTGTTTTTGTTGCATGTATTAGGTGCTCAAAGAGTAATAACACAAGCATTCGGATCATTGAGTAATGACCATATGGGGCAAAGCAGCAGCAGTAGTTTCAGCTGACTTGGAATTGAGAATAAGTAACTGGGCCGCTGCTACATTAAATTATCTCAATAAGAATAGTTCCCACATTTAGAAATGAAAATTTAAACCAGAAACAACTGCAATTTTACAGAAAAAGAAATCACAGACAGGGGCTCTCTGTCTCTTGCATTACCTGTGAGAAGAGTTAAGAACATACATACCAGAAACAACAACAGTATCCAATGACCAGTACTAGTTATATGGAAACCATGCCGATTACAATCAATAACGGAAGCCATTCTCAATCAATCAAGCCTTCTATCCAAATATATGGAATATATATGGAATTGAACCATGAAATTACTTGATATATTCTAACCATTCTTAAGCCAAATATATATATAGCCGCTGGATTTCGTTTACCTCGCCGCTGCTTTGAGCAACTGACCATTTAACTCATATGAAAAATCTGTAAATAGGAATTGTGTGACGTAAAAACTAAAATCCAACCTGATTTTTAAAAAGCCGAGAGCAACCCTGAAAACGTGTTAAAAAAGTAAAGCATAAAAGTCTTCTACAATTTTCTTGGTTTCATCTTCTGCTTCAATTCTTTCCTTTTTCACTGAATAAGCAACACAACTTTGAACTGTCATTCACTGACAATGAATGAATTGGTTTGCAGCATGCCAAGAGTTTTATATTTGTGACCACACAAAAAGAAACATAAAACAACTGGAAGCATATTCACATCCATTGTAGTTAATTTGATCCCAAAGTCTGTACTATTATATTTCTGTCTATTCTATCAGAAATCGATTTACAGGGAAATTCTATCATAAATCAATTGCAAGGTGTCAATCAAACATCCTACTTGCATGTTTTCTTTAAAACATTTTCCAGCCATTTCTCTATGGTGAAGCTACAGTAGTACAAAATAACAACTTGAAAGATAGTAAAACATTCTAAAATTTATGTTGTAATTGATGAGCTTCCACAACAATGTTTCAGTCTATACACCTTTTTGGATGCAGATCATTAAAAGTAGAAACCCTAACAAATGGAAGAAACGAAGGACTGAAACTCAAATAGGAAAGGAACCTTAAACTAACGCATTGAAAGCCTCTGCTTTCACCCAACTCTTGGGTTAAACGTGTCTTCTCTCACCAAAAAAAACACGAAGGCATTTTGGTTTAAACGGTTTCCAGGGAATTTTAAAATCTGTCCGCATCAGACACATCAATAAAACGCTAATTTCTCTTCCCTGGGTGATTTCTATCAGTTTGATACCACACGCAGTTCAAATAATTGGTTCTCTGGTTTTCTTTATAGGTTATTCCCATGATTTCCTCCACATATGGTTATAAAGATATTAATAAACACTGATTCTCCAACGCTGTCAACAAAGAAGGGAACAAAATGTATCAAGAAAATGCAAGATTAACAAGTATACAGTTGATCCAGGTTATCCATCAATGCAGAAACAACACATTGCATAGTGTCTCCACGTTTTCAATTGAATTTTGTTTCCAAATATGAAGTAAACAGAACAAAATCGAAACCACTTACAAATTTCTGCATCTGTAGCAGTTTGCTCACCATAATTTTGCAAAGAAATTTCAGTTATATTAAATTCCAAAAATATCATTGATTCCAGAACATTTAAACAACGTGCAGGTGTAATTTTTTTATATATTAAGTTTCTATTTGCAGAGAGGGAATTTACACAACATTTATGAGAAGATTTTCTCTCTGCCCTTTTTTACCAAAAAAAATCCCTCAAAAATGAAAATCCCTTCATTAAAACCAAACCTCCCTTCCTAGAAACACGGAAAACTACCCTAACTATTTTATTTTCAATTTAATTCAGACGATTATTTAAAATCTAACCATCTCCTAACTAGATGTCCAAAATTTAAGCTTCAACTTCAGCATGTGACCAAACCATCACAATGTCAACCCTTTGGTTTAAGAGCTTTCCTAATACATTTGCATCAACAAGTGAGTGAATCAAAGGAATGAATGCCACTTACAAAGATTGAAGAATTCCAATCCAAAATAATATGACATGAATAATGTGAAACACTCAGAATTTAGCAGTTTGGAAAATGTTCAAATGCATCAAAATAAAGCAACCCAAGTGCTGAAGATAGTGAAACATTGTTCTTCTAAATATCCTAAGGGGGTGGGGGGGTAACAAGGACATCATATTTTTTGACTCCCACAACACTCTTGTTCTAATCTAGTCATGTATCTTAGCTTAATGAATAAAACATATAGATGGATCACCCTAAGTGCATAGAAGAACTAACTCAGTGGCTCTTGAAAAAATTGCAGAAACAAGGATTTACTCTTTGAACTAAGGAAAAAATGTTGCACTCATATATCCTGTGGGGAACGAGCATAAGGATACAGGAAAATGAGGTAGCACAAATGACAAAGACAAAAGGTGGAGTGAAAATAGCAGCTGGTGGATATTGATAAACATAAGTCAATACTCGAGGGTTCCAAAACTTGCCTGATGGCTCTAAATATTTTGCAAAAACAAGGGTTTACTACTAAGTAATGGAGAGCAATGCACTCCAGTGTATAAAGAAGAGAACAATTGCAAAAGGATACCAACAAAAGATAGTGCAATTGAATGCAAAATTCAGACTGTGAATACCAACTGAGGGAGCATAGGGGATGACTCCTAGCTAGAGCATAGGATGGTTGAAAATTCTTGTTCATACAAGTCCCTTTCCAGCTGCAGGAGGTAGAGGCCATAAAATATATGGATCCATAAATTTTTCCATGACAATTTGAATTAATATAGCGAAGGGGGATTCTCAGAGGAATGCCACAAGCCATGTTTGCCAGAGAAAGTAACACACCATATCATCTAATTAGTAATCACCTTGAGCTTTTTGATATAGAAAACAAGAATAGAAATAGGTCATCATCATATTGAACTTACAAATAACCTGGTGTGGGAGGTGGAAGTTGTCTTCGAAAGGAAAAGGAAAAAACAACAAGCATGGCACTTAATCTCACAGAGCTAATTAGACATACTGATAAGAGCTACAATGTGACAGCTTTAACATTCCATTCAAAACCTTGCATTTAAATAGAAAGGAACTAAATATTCCTTAGAGAGTTGGAAGCATCTGAATAACTGTTAGCAAATTTCCCACCAATAAATTTGGAGGTGTATAGATAGAGCCTAATTTTCACTCAAACCAGTAAAGAGTGAATGCCAAGAACCAATGCACATCACACTGCTAGCAAAAAAAATTAAGGATAATCTCTGCACTTAGATGGACACACGCAACAACAAATATAAAATGAAATGATAGGAATAGTCCACCAATATTCACTTAACATTAGAACTAAATTACACTGCACCACAATGTGATGACAAGTGATGGAAAATATTATAGTGGCGCCCACTTGTAGGTAAAGGTTAGTCCATCTTGTCATTTCTAATCATCAGTCATCTCAAGATATTGTATGTTCTAGAAACTAGATAGTATTCCTTGGGTTTAGCTACATCCATTTTGTGTACATCAATTTATTTAATTAGCAACTGATTTCTCTCAGTTGAATACACAACTTTGTCAAGTGCTAGAATTGATGGAAACACCCTCATTTCGGTCCATTTTTATTTGTTTACCTGAATATTTGTTTATGCAAGTATGGTTTCCTTGTGAACAATACATTTTGGAAAAAACATATACATTATGGAGAGAGAAAGATATGTGAAGAAGAGCAAGAGAGACCCATATTTGATGGCCTTAGCTTTGACACAAATAGAAGACAAACAAAAATACAACAAATAAAAGACTAAAATAAGGAAAGAACAAATGAAATTAAAATTAAAATAATATTTGCATAGAATGAAAAAATAAATTTCACAATAAATGAGCTTCAAATTATTTTTAACAATGATTTTTCACATGTTTAAATGTGTCAACACAAGTAGGGCAGATAATCATGAGCCCATTCTATAGTTAATCTCAAACACAAGGAAATATTGTAACCTTCAATTGTACTGATATAACCATTAAAGAGAGCTCGAGTACTGATAAAACATTAACTGTGATATTTACTATTTCCCCTATGAAAGAGAACTTGAAACCATCAATATGACATTAACAAAAACTCTCCCAACAAATTATACTTTGCACCGGATCCATTCACCAATAATTGTGACAAAAATAGGATCTTTTGTCTAGCCCTTCATGAAAAAACAACTCCAACATGAAAAATGCATGAGATTCATATCATGACATGTGGCTTTCTATTGTTGCATGCATATTATATATTGCTACAATTACTAACCACCTTTAAAAGCTATGTTGCATTAGTTTCCAGAATAGGGGGATAGGCATCCAGAACTACTAGATTATATAAGGTAATTTTATTAAAGTCCAACAAATGATCACAAAAGCAATCTAATGGGAATATGAGTACACATGTTGATACATATTGGGAGCCCATATGACAACCCCTAAATAAAGAAAGATGCAAAAAAATAAAATAAACCGAGATACTAGTTTACTGTATAAATATCAACTTATAATAATTCTTGAATTGTTTTGTTTTATCACACCTGCCTTTCCAAAATTCAATTGCCTGATACCCCCTATAATAGACACCATGACATTTTTCATTTCAGTACCATATAATTTCTGTCAGTTTCTTCCATATCCTCCCTTCTCTTCATTAGTTGGTGATTCAGTGGTTGCATTTTCAACATTTCCTCTCACTCATTAGTTGCTTCTTGGATTTTATCATTTTTTTTAAACTATACTTTCTCTACAGAATCCTTTAATCTTTTATCAATACATTAGTATCGATTTCCCATCATCAATCTCTGGCATAAATTCCTCTTTCTTTGTACCTTTATCATCACACTCCTCACATATCTCTTTCACTGCCCGAGTAAATTCAATTTCATCCTTTCCTCGACATTTGGCTGACAACTTATTTTTCAACTCAGAGGTGAATTCTTGAACGTCAGTAGCAACACAGAAACCACTGCAAAAGAAGCAATACAAAAATGAAATTAATAAACCAAAACCTTCATCTAGTTGTAAAAGCAAAACCAAATCCTATATTTTGAAGACCAAGGTGATCAACTTGACATGCGAGAGACCACATATAAGCTTTGAGTAGAGTAAAACCAAAGGCATTTATCCATCAAGTTTGTATAATTTTCTTCTAATGAATGTACTATTATGTTCACATTTCCCTTTTATCGCGCTGACTGTTTAAATGGTTTGGAAGGGTTTCAGGATTCATGCAATTACTCTTACCTCTGTGCCATATATCTATGATGTAGAGTACACCCTCTCTAGAAGCTCGGTTTCTTCCTTGTTCATTGTAGAGATCGAGTATATGTTTTTAAAAACACTTTGCATACACTGGGCTATAATGGACTGTAAGTAATTTGGTCTGTGACATTGAAAAACAATTGTAGTGTATATTGTTGAATGTAGAAGTATTTGTTCAATCCTTATTATGACTTTCCTTAGATGATTTAGAAGGAAGTTCTTATAGCATATGTAACATTTACCATCCACAACATTTAAGCTTGCAAAATAAAATGCTATAGTAATAATATAAACCATAAATTAGACTTTTAATGCCAAGTTTCCAGATCTCGATTATACTAAAAAATAAGGTGGATACATGCCTGGAAAATTTGATGCACTAATGACAATGGAAAAAAGGTGTCTTCCACGACTTCAAATTTCTCCTTGGTATTGCACAAACTCGGAATACTTCAATGAACAAATATAAACTGTTGTAGATGCCTTTCAGTAGATAATATTGAGTGGATTTGGTAGATATCAAACCTCACACAAGCAAAAGCGATAGAAGAATGAATATTTAATTCCAATAAAGATCTATAACACAAGAGATAGCTCCTTAACACACCGAACAGAAACTTAGATACTTCCCACACACACTGTAACATGAGTTTCTCTTTCTACGACTTCCACAGCAGAAATATCATATTTTTCTTGGCCACACCCTTCAACAAATGTGTGATTATCTGTTATTGAACACTATACTGTACTGTGGCAACTAGTTCAAGGTTTCAAAAGATGGTTTGGGATTCAACCCCAAAAAGCAAGATCTAATGATTTTGTACTAGAAATTAATAAATATACTAGTCGTGTCATGATCTTGGGAACACCCTGCGCTGCGGATACCTGCATATTTAATCCATTACTATTTTACTAGCCCTATTTACTATACCAAGCTGTTGTCTATAGATGTTGTCACATGCCCCAATTTCGCAAAAATAATTTGATATTATTTGATATTATTTGAAGACAATATGTTAAATTTTATGCTAAGTTGAAATTGATGACTCATCAGAGTCAAGGATATTTAATGTAATTCTGAATATTTTAATTATAAATAAATAAAGGTGGAGACAACAGCTTAGGAGAGCTGTTAAAAGAGTGTTTACTGGTCAAATTGGTAGAGGAGACTGGGTGGAGAGCAAACAGACATGTGGCAGCATCCTCAAACCACTTCCAACTGTTGCAGGTGGCAACCTCCCTACATTTGGGGTCATGATCCCCCAATAAAGTGGGATCAGAGCAGGTGGCTCAATTAATAACAACTAACCCAAAAGACCTAGGCAATCTTTATGAAAATTCCCATTAAAGAGAGCTGAGGCTACTCATTCGAGAGAAGTGATCATTCAAGTGAATGTACTTCAGATAAAATCAATGGAAGGGAATTATGGAAAGAGTTTGAGGGGATAATTGCTGAGTGATCTAGTGCAGCTTTTCAACTAAAAGATCTTACTGCTGAGTGTAGAGTGTTTTACTGAGTCATTGGACTAGTCTATTGTTTGCATGCTCCACTAGTTCTCAGCTAAGAAGACCAAGAACAGGCTCGGGGGTCCTGAGGAAGTGTTGTTTGAGCACTCTTCAGGAGTTGGTAGGGAGGAACGACCTCCTAACGTTATTGTTGTCTATCCTAATCAAGTTCTACATTATTTTGTTTTGCTGTGTTAGATACTTGAATCTGAATCTGACTGTTAAATGAATGTTAAATATTCAGTTGTAAAATGTTAGAGTTAGTAATCTTTTAGATTATTGAAGAAATGAATTTGAAATAGTAATGTGTTAAGATGGGAAATAATTTTAATATGTGTTTTTCCACACCTGGAAGGACCAGGCCATACTCCAGCACAAATAGAGTATTTACAGTAGATGAAGAAAATGTTAAGAGCTGAATAGAATAGATGTGGTTCTGCATTTCTTAATAGCAGAGTAATTTATTTCAGGATGTAGGCTATTATTAAAAAGAACAATAATCTGGATATATCTATGTTTATTGTTTTTACAAGCTTATTTATGTAAATATACTGGAAAAGAAATAGCAGTAATCTAGTACAGGTAGAAGGATTAATATGTTAAGAAAATACCCTAGTAGATAAGATGTTGTGTTTACAGACAATAGATTATTCTTTTTATTCAAGTTAAAATATGTTGGAGGTTAAACTATATTAAGTTAGATATATTTTCCTTGTGTTTACTTAGAAATTAATTGCAATGCAGTAGAAGAATCACAGTCAAGCTATATTGTTTATATTCAGTTCAGTAAAGAAATAAACTACTAATCATATAGTTTATTTATTAATAATATCAACTAAACTAAGATTAACAATTACTATAAATCAATAAGGGTTATATGAAAAGTATTTAAATTAAAAAGAATAAACTAGTTAAAGAATCTATGCTTGGGCCTTTCAAATAACTCTAAGTAAAGTTCTTTCTATTTTTTTTATTAATCAAAACAATAAGAATATGATAATAACTAATATAAAAATAAATATATACATCTATGTAAAGAACTGTTCTATAATTATCAACAGGTTTATACCTGCAAAAGTAAACTACAGGGTCGAAACCCTAAACTAAATATATTGTTTCAAGTAAAAACAATTAAGCTATAATCCATTTATTTGGATCATTATATAAATAAACAATTAAGCTATTATAGACTGGTTACAGTTCTTAATGCAAATATATGTACAGATACAATTTAAAGATATTACAATACACACCTGTAATAATATTAACTTAAAACAAATTTAACACGTAACAGAACCTAGTTTAACAGAATTATTTAAACAAGGGTTTCATTCAGGAAAACCCTAACTCATATTTCCTGAGCAAACAAATAAATATTACAAATTACTCTATGACTGAGTTACAGTCTTAAAATAAATGACCATATTATATACACAAAATATAATAAACAGTAAATTTCTTTATTCACAGTCGGATTGGGAAAAAACCCTAATTTACACAAAGTCACAAAACAGTATTACTGCAAAAAGAGTCCGAGCTCGAAGAAGTATTTTTAAAAACCATTGTATCGCAGTGACAGTCCGTAAGGCTAGTTTCTTAACTAATTACAACACCTAGCTCATGGTCGGGACTACCCATCGACTCAGTGAGGGTTTGAAGACATAATAAAGCCAACAACAACTTTTAAAAAGAAACTGCATAGCTAATGGCGAAGCTAGACAAGCTTCCAAGCTCAGGGTTACACCATCGACAATTCTGTTACAAGCAGGGAAAGAACCCAATCATTGAACGCAGGGCTTACCGAATTGAAGTAGCGACCTTCTAAGAAAGCCAACATCATCTTCTTCACAGTTTGCAAGTGGAGTCTCGAGTTCCTACGAAGTGAGCACAGTACTGCGTTAAATTCAAAACTCTTTGTATAAAAATAAACCTAACTATAAACCAATCTTTACTGTGAGCTTTCTGTTCTGGATTGAAACTAAAATATTTACCTTAATAAGAGTATCGAACAGTCTAGCGATGGGACTGTCAACAACAACAATGTGCATATAAAATCCCAAACCCTACTACGCAGATGGAGCACAACTAACAAAGGTGAAGCTTAGCTTCTCACCACAGTTACAGTCCACAGGGAAGGCAAGACGAAGTTTAAGATAGACTGTGAACAAGTGCAAATAACCAGTGAAATCTAGCATCGTAAAACCACAATGACGAAGGCTAGCAACAAGACCGAGATCAAGAAACTACAACACGTTAAACCCAGGCGTTGGGGCAAGCTGGAATAAGAATAACACTCACGGCCGCCATGAAAACCTTACAGAGCAGCCCGAAGGCCAGCGTAAACTGCGGAGGGAGAATGACAAGGCGTTAGAGTTGTAAGAGTTATATATTTCCAATACACGGACAGGAGGTGACCACGTGCCCTCAACTAATTCAAACCATGCATGGGTCGATTTCAATAGTTCGCTTGCGTTACAATCATCCCAATTATTTAAACAATGATTCTTATCAAAACGATGCATGAACTATAATGTATGCAATTATTTATATCCCGTCGTTAATTAGATAACATGTATATCATAATGTTGGCTAGCATCGATTTGGCGTTTGGGTAAAACAATGATTTCTCAACGTTGACCCTAGTAAAATGTGGTAACCATTTGATGTATGGAAAAGTCCAAAGTTGATTTGTTTAGAACCTTCAAACTAACTATAGATTTATATGCTAATAAGCATTGTCAATTATGCATATTTATAACCCTTATATAAACCAACAACTTGAGTGGTGATAAATTATAGAATTGAATAACATAGTAAAAGAGTATAATCATGAATTCTTTCACAAGTTCAACTTTGGTTTAGACTGGTATAGACACTAGTTGCTTCTCAACCTATCAATTACTAGTAATTTACCATGATTATTTATTTGGTAAGATAGTTTTGTGATTATGCAAGATAACTTGTACTTAGCATAGGGTAGAAATTTGTTCATAGTAGAAAGATCTACTATAATAGCCACTATGTGCATTAACTTAATGTAAGAAAGGTGTTATGGTAGTAATAAGAATTACAATGGAATAACCTTACTCAAGTCCATAATCATTGGAACAACATTGATTGACTTAGATTTAGGAAGGCAAATAGTTTTCCATGTGAAACGATGCACTTGATTTTTACATTAATCAAGCTTATAATATCAAGAAGTTTTACAGGGAGTAAGTTTTCCCCAGAGAATGTAAATATCAATCAGTTTGGTACTTAAGTAAATAATATGATAATGTATATGATACCATAGTACATGCAGTACGACATTGACGAGGAAGCTAATAACCTGTTAGTGAGCAATTGATTTGTACATATAAGTAATATGTTTATACTTACC
Organism: Pseudotsuga menziesii; assembly: GCA_001517045.1. Taxonomy (NCBI): domain Eukaryota; kingdom Viridiplantae; phylum Streptophyta; class Pinopsida; order Pinales; family Pinaceae; genus Pseudotsuga; species Pseudotsuga menziesii. The sequence goes on along the minus strand of LPNX010824506.1, from coordinate 831,287 downwards.
ATAACTAGTAAGTTAAAAATGAAATCAAATTTATTCTATTGAGAATCTTTACTATCAGTATTGATAGAAGCTCTTTCATGAATAAAAACCAATAGTACAATAAGTATAACATTTGCAAGATAAGCATGTTAAAATAGAAATTTATATGCAATAAAGAATACAAGCTTAGAGTTCACAGTAAGTATCGTTGGTGTCGCTAAGTTTGATAAAGAAAGGAACTCATTTATCTAAACTTTGCTTACAAGAAAAACTAGAGGAAATTAACTACTTTACCTCATTGAAGTTGCTTGGAATTTATCAGCTTATTTTACTAAGCATATTAATTGCAAATAGAAACACTTCTTGATACTTTATGAATTTAAAACGTCTACTTGTTCAATCATACCTGTAAACCTGTAAGAACCAGTAATCTTTCTGCATTAGCATAAATGCTAAGTAAGACCGGGATTTAAAGTTAGATTCCACCTACTTGCCATAAAGTAAACTCATTAGTAAACTGAAAGACAACAGTATGCAAGAAAATCTTATTTACGTTACGAAAAGTAAACTGCTTAGTTAACGTAGTTTAAAAATGTGTAATACTAATCATTGGACTGTTTCATTTTCCGCTAACCGTTAGCAGTTAGTAAACCGTATATTCAGCATTTTATATTATCTTAAAATTTTAATTTTTTGTGAAAATATGGGGTTTTGACATACGCTTACCAGAAGATGGAGGGTGATCACATTCATTCATTTCCTTCTCTTCTACTAGTTGCGCCCTTACCTCCGTTTCTCCTTGAATTTGATGCCACAATTTCACAAGAGGAACAATATTCTCCTCTAGAAAAAGATCCCTATGTTGTGCACTATAGATTACAACTTACAAACCACGATCCAGTAGATGGGCATGGTTCCATTCAGAATAAGACCTTGCGATCCAGTGGTTTTTGTACCTAAAGTAAAGATACAAACCACCATTTATGCAATGACACAAAAACTTACCTTGGAAGCTCCATTGCTGCCCACTTCCATATTCAAACATGAATGCCCGCAGATAGAGATTGAGTTTATCAGGAGACACAACATATTATATAATTCTAGGGACGTCAAAAATACGACGAGGTAATATCGGAAATTCGACCTATAATTCTATCGATTTAAAAATATTTAATCAAATTTCGTAATTTGAAAGTGAAATCCAACAAAACAACACTTTTCGTTGGATGTCATCGGATTTTGGGTACAAATCTTGTTGTGGCAGGGCACTCTAAGAGGAAGTGGTTTTCATTCTCATTGTTCATACTCTCATATAGATGGCGTATCCTTTCCACCCATGGTGTTTTAGGAAGTTCCCGACAACCTGTTTCACTATGGAGCTCATGAGAGTTTGTTCTTATCTTGGCTATAATAATTTTTTTCTTTGAACTAGTTAAAACAAAGAGATTCTTTTAATGTTATAGAGTAGGGTTGATGACCTCCTTATAATATCTTAATTTTATTTTAGCCTCTAAATCTTTCTTACACCACATTTTCTCTTTAAACTTAGAAGTAACAATATTTTTAATGTTATTAATATTTTCCAATGCAACATTTTTTTCGATCTCCCAATGGTTTGACTGGGCCCTGGTATCTTTATACCAACCTCTCTTGAACCTTAGGTGTATTTGGCTGGAATTTAAAGCTAGCTTAGGAAGTTTATGGTCTCCCATGTTATTGATTTTGTTCTTGTAGAGTAGGAGCCTAGTCATAGCTAGGCTCTCGATAGGGGAAAGATCCACTTCTATAAGGAAAATATGATAGGGTGTATTGCTTTAATTTTGAGGTTATACATTATAAAACACTTATGGATTTGCTCAACATTTCTCTAGGATTCTGAAGAGATGTTGCAACCCCAAACTGAAATCCATACAAGATAACATGAGTGACTAAAGTTTCAAAGAGGAGCTTCTTTTTATCCCACATCACAAGGTTTACTGCTTTACAATTATTTTTCAAGACCAAAATAAGCTTTCCACCCTCCATTAATCATTTTCTCAACGATATAGTTCCAATTAAGCTTGTGATGAATATCAATTCCTAGGTATTTGTAAGCAGGCACTTCCTCCAAGTTTCTATTTCCATACAGAAATTAGCGTAAGTGTCCTTCTTGGATTTGATAATCATAACTTCTTTTTTTTCAGTGTTAACAGTGATACCCATGGTAAAGAAAAAATCCTTAAGAATTATTAGTTTCTTATCAAGCTCATATGGACACCTTTCCAAAAGAAGAATATCATCAGCATAGAGAAGAATGATGATGACTATTTCAGCTAAGATCATTCCAGTACATCCTTCTTCCTCTAAACAACCTTCTAACTTATCAATGTAAATGCCAAACAGGGTAGGGGAGAGGGGAAAACCTAGTTTAACTCAGATATTACATTTAATATCTTTCTACCACCCCTCGTTGCTCTTAAACTTGGCAATGACATTCTCGTATAACCTTATTGTAACATCTCTCAACTCAAAAGGAACCTTTAGCTATTCTAACTATTCCATAGATTATTTCTAGGTACCGTATTGAAATCCTTTTTAAAGTCCACGAAGCAACAAAAGATATTGGATTTATCATTACGAAATTCCTTTACAATGATCCTAAGCGTAACAAGGTGGTCCGTTGTTGACTGGTGCCTTCTAAAACCCACTTGGACTTTATCCCTCTTACCTTCACTTTCAAGGCATATGTTGATCTTCTTTTCCAAAATAATACCATATAACTTGGCCATAAGCCATATTAAATTATCTCGTTACCTAGAAAGTATTAAATTGTGAGATGGATAGATGCAAAATTATTAATATATTATGTTATTTAATAATAAAAATAAAAAGTAAGGGAAAAAGTCAAAAGAGAATTTTTCTTTGAAAAAAGAGTGGTAGTAACTTAAAAGTTTATAAGTTTGAGTATTTTAGTGAAAGTTTGTATTAGAAAGAGAAATGAATAATGTTTAGATCATATTCATCTATTTTTATTAGGATTATAGGTTGAAAAGCTTATGGATTTGCAACTATCACTAGTTTGATAAAGAAGCATCATATTAACATAAGTTTGATTAACCAGATTCAATAGGTTACTTTATTTAAATATTTGTTGTTGCTATTGTACATCTTGGGTGATGAGTCAAGTTTATGAAAAATATTATATTTTATTTAATAAATATATAATATTGACTCTTAGTACAACATAAAGGGTTATACATCATATCACCATGGTAGTATACTTTAGGTATAGTACAAGTATTTCATCTTTTAAGAATGATTTGTCCTACTCCAAAATGTTTATTTATATAATGATCCATTTTGTTGTGACTTTGCCTTATTTGATAAGGCTGAGGAAACAAGGCCATAAAATGTTCAAACCTAAAATCAGTCACATGTACTTTAAAGGCATTGGAAGCATTTCATTTTTATTATCTTTTTAACCATGTACATGGAAATCCACTTTACTTTTTTTTTCTTTTTTCTTTTTATGTTTTTTTTTTAATTTTTTACTCTTCTTCCAAGACAATAAGTTACTTCACCGAAGTTGTTGGAGACATTTACCATCATACACACTCCTTTTGGTCAAATTGGCCTAGTTAAACCACTATCCTAAGTATAATTCACATTAATTGACATCAGTGGAGCATTAATTTCCATCATCTAGTCACACCCATGCCTACCTACAGTCAAGGAGGCTAACTTATCCTTATCCTACAATCAAGGAGGCTAACTTAGCCTTATCCTACATTCAAGGAGGCTAACTGGAGCACTACGAGGGTGATCTGAGTGATATTAATGCACCTAATTGCTAACTGGTGGTTACAATCAGTTCAACCAGTCAGTTAAGGCGCATCCTCTCATTAAATATATTATTTAATGATCAGTTCAGCTTCAGTTAACCTCATCGAGGTTCATTGAAGTCATGGAGCACTAGCACTTGATGGTTGTCTTGCTATGACATGTGTTTGATCTCCTTTAGTTGAGATTCAGTCATTTATTGCACTCCGACTTCAGTTAGGGTTTGGTGAGTCAATTAGGGTTTTGGTTAAGTGGTTAACTAAGTGTGATTGAATGGCTGACAGTTAGTTAAGCCAGACTCACTCATGATTTCGAATTGCCTCCTTAGGTATTCAAATTTCTCATGGATTCAAGCTATTGCTTGACATTGGTATTGTAACCATTCATTGTTTATTAAATATACATAGAGGAAACCAATTCCGGTTTCGATTAACACCATTTCATGAGTTATTTGTTGATTATTCTTTGATGAGATTGATTATTTGTTCCTAGATCAATGTGAAAGAATAATATGGTATCAGAGCATATGATGGGACGAAGATCTATCTCTCAAAAACTATCTTTTTGACAGATTTCTCCATGAAAAGTGAGCAATAGCTCAAAATTCCAGCACTGCACCAGAAGCCAAGGCTTACCACTCAATATACCAAGTAAAGAACTTGTTGATCAAGCTTGCTTGATTGACTATGCTGGGTGTGATGAAAGCCTAGAATGTGAAGGCTATCCGACCTTATTTTTCCCTTTCTGTTTTGATTTTCAGGTTTCTACAGGTGAAGCGTTTGTTACAACACATCCAGATGGCCTCCTCAGCAGATATCTTGACTCCATACAATTTCCACTCATGGAAAAATAAAATGGAGATTCAATTGCGCTCCAAAGGACTTTTTAGAGTCGCCATGGACACTGAAGTTGAGCCTGGATCCACCATAGAAAAATCAAGATTCTTGAACAAGAAGGATGAAGCCTTCGGTTTCTTATGCCTCTCTATTTTCGAAGACCTTCTCTTCCATTTTATGGATCTGAAGAAACCGAAAGAAATATGGGACAAAATGGAATCTCTATACGGAAAGCATGATGACTTGAGAGTTTACCAACTCGAAAATGAACTCATGTCTCTCCAACCTTCCAATTTCGAGACTCTGAATGATTTCTTTACAAATTTCAAGCATATTTTTTTACTCTTGAAGCAATGCAAGGTGGTGAAGGAGGATGATCAGCTCATCCTTTCCATCCTCTCCAAACTCGGAGCTAATTATTTAGTTTTTGTTTCTACATTCCATGCGGGGAAGCTCACAACCCCCAAATGGAAGATGCCTTCATTGAGTCCCTAACTAATGAACATGACAAGCTTGTCCAGATGGGGATCATCCGATATTCTCGTGATCAAGCCCTCCATGTCTCGGGGCCCAAAGATCTAAAGGGTAAAAGAAAGTAGTAGAAAAATAAAAAAAACTAAATTTGATGCTCCCAAGCCTAGAGTTGAAAAACAGCAGCATGATGAATCTTTGGGTTCAAGGAAGAACAAAGGAAAAGGGCACAATGGGAAAGAAAAAGTCAAGTGTTCTTACTGCGGGAAGGGTTTTCACCCTGAACATGCCTACATGAATAAAAATCTTGATTGAGAAACCTCTCTCCTTGAGAGGAATCACATCAATCTTCCGGAGAGCTTTCCGAGAAGAGATCACCAAGATCGGGAACCATAGCATGAGAAAGGTCATGCCCTCATGGCAAGCACTTAGAAGTCCAAAGCACTGCCGATTGATAGTGGAGCTTTGAATCACATGATGGCTGAAAAAGACTGCTTTTCATCCTTGGAGACCACCAAATCCATCCCCATCCACATGGGAGATGACTCCACCATCATTTCCGAAGGACAAGGTACTGTAGATCTAGAAAATGGTTTTTTTTCTAATGTTTTGTATGTACCGTCTCTAGCAGCAAATCTCCTTAGTGTCTATCAGATGACACATACAGGAATGCCTAAGAGAGTCTCTTTTAGCCCAAATTATGTTGAGATAACAAAAATTACATCCAGGAAACTCATTGCTAAAGGCCTTGCAAACCATCATGCAAAAGCCTATGAGTTCTCTCACTTCGTTGCAGATGCAAAGCCCACCGCTTTGCTAACTCATGGAAATGAGGTTAGTAGGCTGTGGCATGAGAGGTTTGGCCATCTTAATTTCAAATATTTGCAGAAATTATAGAAAGACTCCATGGTTGAAGGCCTCCCAGTCATCAAGGAAACCACGGGAATTTGCAAGGGCTGTGTGATTGGAAAACACCATAAGCACAAGTTCGATCGGGGGAAGGCAAACCGAGCTACAAGCATATCGGGGTTGATACATTCTGATATCAGCGGTCCGATGTTTGTCACATCCATTAATGTATCAAGGTATCTCCTTACTTTTATTGATGATTTTTCAAGGTATACATGGGTTTTCTTTCTCAAAAAGAAATCAGAAGTATGTGAAAAAATTTCTGAATTGAAGGCCTTGATCAAAAATTCCTTAGGGCTTAAGATCAAGATCTTGAGATCTGATAATGGAGGGGAGTATGTCAGTAATGAGTTTCTGTACATATGCTCCCAAAGTGGTATTCAGGTCCAGCATTCAATTCTCTACACTCCCCAGCAGAACGGAGTAGCGGAAAGGAAAAATCGGTCTCTCAAGGAGATGACCACTTGTATGTTGGAGTCAAAGAAGCTTGCTAAAAATTTGTGGGCTGAATCCATGCATGCTGCAGAATACATTCATAATAGGGTGCCACACTCATCCATGAAAGGAAATACTCCTTTTGAAGCATACTTCCACACAAGCCAGATGTGTCGAACCTACGGGTGTTTGGGTCCACTGCATGGGCCCGGATCCCGCTTGATAAAAGAAGGGCTTTGCAACCGCAAAGCATAGAATGTCTGTTTATTTGGTATCCTGATGAATCTAAAGGATTCAAGATGCTAGATATCAAGACCAAATAGATCATCATCGAGATAAGTGTCAAGTTCGATGAGCCTCTTCAGGAGGTGCAACTAGTGAAGGAGAAAACTGCTGAATTTCCTTCCTATTCTACTGAGTATTTGGATGATGAAATTGGGGGTGATGACCTTGATTTGGATCCTATTATTTATGATATCAGTGTGCAGAAATCATCAGATTCTGAATCAGAACCTGAAGTGCAAAATCATCTTCCTACATGGGCCCAACAGACACTCTCCACCGCAGGAGACAACATTGGAAATTCGGATGATCCAAGGAGAACCCACTCTGATTTCCAAAGAGCAGGTATTGCGCTCTCTTGTTCTGATAATTTGCTGTCCAAAACTTGCTATTTGATGATTAGTTCAGATCCAAAATCTTACTACCATGCTCGGAATGATCCGAGATGGCAAGTTGCCATGGATGAAGAGATGAATTTTCTTCAGAAAAACACTGCTTGGGAGCTAGTTTCTCTTCCTCCGAGAAGGAAATTGGTTCAATGAAAGTGGGTGTTTCAGACAAAGGTTGCTTTTGATGGAAGAACCTTCAAATATAAGGCAGGGCTGGTAGCAAAATATTTCTCTCGGGTCCAAGGAGTGGACTACCATGAGACCTTTGCACCGGTTGCAAAAATGGACTCCATCCACCTTGTTTTGGCTATTTCAACACCCAAGCACTAGGAGGTGCATCACATGGATGTTAATTCAGCCTTTCTGCATGGAGATCTTCATGAGGAGATATACATGAATCATCCTGATGGCTACATCACTGATCCATCTTTGGTTTGAAATCTAAAGAAGTCACTATAGGGTGAATCCACGGACCTGGGTAACACTTTTTGGCAAGAGCATCTTGCCAAAAACAAAAAAACGTACCTTGGTCGAGGGATTTTTAATCCCTCGACCGAGGTATTAAAACCTCGACCGAGGTTTTATAAAGCCCTCGACCGAGGTTTTATTCAGCCCTCGGTCGAGGTATTTATTAACCCTCGGTCGAGGTATTAAAACCTCGACCGAGGTATTAACTTGGTCGAGGTATGAACCTCGGTCGAGGGCTTTATAATAAATGGGCGGATCCTTTAGTGTCACAAGACAAAACACTATGATAGACACAAATGCTAGGGAAAGCAAAGAAACATTAAGAAATATGGATTTACAATTTAACCATGAATGTATGTACATAGGAATTACCAGAATTAACATTGCGCTGNAAAGCAAAGAAACATTAAGAAATACGGATTTACAATTTAACCATGAATGTATGTACATAGGAATTACCAGAATTGACATTGCGCTGTTGCCTTCTGTTAATCCTTAATTAAGGATGGATGGTCAAAACCCAATCAAAGAGCATATACCTTAACAAAATTAGTCATCCATACCGCCATATATAGAGCTAAAGTTTCAAGAAATTCATCTTGCCAAGAAGCATATCAAACAATCAAATTCCACAATACTATGACAGCTTAACACGTGATACCTATCATTATCAACATTATTCATCCACAAGAAAAATAGTTCAAACGATCAAATTCCACAAGAGTATGACGGATGAACACGTGATGCCTATCGGCGTTGTTCATCCGCCAAAGTGTTGCGGATGTGCGACGCATGTCCCTCAGATATTTCATGTCAGAAAATATTCCGCTAACTTGTGTGAAACGATCCTATACATTGGAAATCCCTAGATGGTGATTTTTTCTGCATTATCTGATTTTTACGTACGTACCACGTCATCGGAGAAAAATTAGAGTTCATAGTTTATTTATCATTTCTTAAAACTTTAAATGTCATCAAACATGTTTTATGTTTAATTATTATTTTAATGAGATTATTTTATCTGAAGTATTTAAAAATTTTAAAATAGAAAATTAATATTTTGTTTAATTATTAATATATTCAATTTTAATTGAGATCAATAAGCTTTTAATATTTGAAATGAAATATTAATATTTTATCTTAAATATTTTATATCGATAACTTAGAAGGTTGCTTAGAAGAAGCACGTTGTGCTAGCATGTTCTTAACTGAAATAGCCATCATCCTTCTTCTCTATGCCAACCGTATTGTTCTTCTGGCAAGGCATCCACATGATCTTGATAAGCAACTACGAATTCTTAAGGATTTCTTCTCTACCATTATAGGTATGACTGTCAATATTGACAAAACAAAAGTTATGATTATCAAATCCAAGAAGGACACTTACGCTAATTTTGTGTATGACAACAACAACTTGGAGGAAGTTTCTTCTTACAAATACCTATGAATTGATATTCATCACAAGCTCAACTCGAACTATAACATTGAGAAAATGATTAATGGAGGGTGGAAAGCTTACTTTGGTCTTGAAAATAATTGTAAAGCAACAAACCTTGTGATGTGGGATAAAAAGAAACTTCTCTTAGAAACTTTAGTCACTCCTGTTGTCTTGTATGGATGTGAGGTTTGGGGTTGCAGGATCTCTAGAGAATTCTGGATAAATATTGAGCAAATACAGAAGCGTTTTATAACGTATAACCTCAAAATTAAAAGCAATGTACACCATATCCTATTCTCCTTATAGAAGTGGGTCTTTCCCCTATCAAGAGCCTAGCTATGACTAGGATCTTGTTGTACAAGTACAAAATCAATAACATGGGAGACCATACACTTCCTAAGCTAGCTTTTCATTCTAGCCAAAACCACCTAAGGCTCGAGCAAGGTTGGTATAAAGATGGGTGAATCCACGGACCTGGGTAACACTTTTTGGCAAGCGCATCTTGCCAAAAACAAAAAAACGTACCTCGGTAAAGATGGGTGAATCCACGGACCTGGGTAACACTTTTTGGCAAGCGCATCTTGCCAAAAACAAAAAAACGTACCTCGGTCGAGGGCTTGTTAAACCCTCGACCCCTTGTTCCGTTCAATGGAAGTTTTCAGATACCCATCCTATCACTTCTTCTTATTTTAATTTCAAAATGTCAAATATTTTGAAGCTATAGGATTGAATATCACTAATGAGCGTGGATATGATATCCCTATTTATGAATGAAATCCTTTATTTTTGAGACATGAAAACAAATCTAACTACACATAGTTTTCAAATAAGGTGATGAATATTGCATACACAATAATCCATGGGATTTACCATCATAGAATGCCCAATGAAGGTAAAGAGACGTTTTCATTTTAGTCTAAA